>CAUYQU010104855.1:0-44763 GCA_963574635.1 Cheracebus regulus
AAAATAAAATAAAATATAAAAAATAAAATAAAAATAAAACAGGAAAGATGAGGGACTTCCAGAAGACAGGGAAGGTGTGGTGACTCCCCGAGATAGAAGAATTAGGGTTGTATGAGGCCAAAAAGCAGCCTGATGGGACCAAGGAAGAGCCCAGGTTTTTAGCAGCCAGGAGTGGGCTGGGGCCAAGGGGACGAAGCTGGGGATATGGAACAGGCTGCTGTAGACCCCTCCCCAGGGGCCTGTGAGTAAAGTGTAGACACCTCCTTCCCCAGACTCCCTGCTGTTCCCTGGAGCCCTGCTTGTGTTGGGGGCCTCTCTCAGCCAGGCAGAAGAATCAAAAAGCTCCTCCCAGGCCCCTAGACTTCCATCCCTGAGCCCCTGGTGTTTGGTCTTCCCAGGAGAGTTCTGAGCCTTCCTCAAACTAGGGAGCTTGCAGTGGTTGGGGAACCCTGGGGACCTGGGGATAATTGAAACCAGGGCTAAGACATTAGAAACCATAACGCTGACTCCATGGCTCCCCTAGGATAGCTCCTGGTTTTCTTCTTACTCTGATCCTCCCTGCCATTGACAGCCCAGCTCTCCCAGGCCCCCACCAGCTGGGCTGCTGACCCTCTTCCTCAAACCAACTAGAAGGGGCCTCCAACCAGAAGGCACCCAAAGCCAGACCTCTGGGGACCTCTTCTCTGCACTCAGAAAAGCTCAGTGTATACCAGGCTAACCTCTTCATATTGAGATGTCCCAAATTCTAGACTTAATAATCCATTTTTGCAGAAACTAGCAGGTTGAAGTTAGACAATGAGAATGGTTCTGCGATAGTGAAGAAGAAAGGGAGGAGGTAGATGTGGGGCCAGAGTACACATCAACTAGCAGGTGCTCAATAAATATGTGGAGGAAAATAGATGTCAAAGCCTGAGGGAGACCCTGCCAGAGGGAGGTGCTGGCTGGTCGGAACTGTAGCAGGGGCAGGACAGGCTGCACACCGGGGTAGCAGGAAGTGAAAAGGTCAGATAAGGAATTCTGTGGCCTGGAATCTCTCTCCCTACTTGGATGTCTCTCTTTCTCTGTGTCTCAGTCTTTGTCTCTTACCGAAAGAACCAGAAGCTGCACTTTTGTAAGACTGATGGGAAGGCCCTCCCTCTGCACAGCTGTCCAGAGATTTCAGGATTCCCAGATTCCCCAAGTGTTGGTGTGGAAATCTGGGCCTGCTTCTCTCTCTATGTCTGTCTCTCTCCCTGACTCTCTGGTTAGAGACAGAAGGGTTTGAATACCTACTCTACCACCTACTGGCTTTGTGGCCTCAGGCAAGTGACTTAATGTCTCAATTACCTCAGAAGTAAAATGGGATCATAACAGTGCCTATTTACTAGGACTGTTGAAAAGATTAAGTTAAATGAGATAATCCAATTAAATGCTTAGCGATAGGCCTGGTAGGTGCTAAAGCCCCGTTCATATGCTGGCTTTGGCTTCCTCCCAGTCGATGTCTATGTTTCCTCTGCCACAGCCTTTCTCCTTATCTCTCTATCAACATCATCCTCTGTCTCTGTCTTTTACTGTCTCTCTCTTGATCTCTTTGGCTCTCCCTGTATCTGGGCCTGTCTGCAGCCCCGTAGAGAGCCCTGCATGACCCTACTCCAACCCTCTGGCACAATTGGCCCAGGTGAGGTAGGGTGGGAGTGTCCAGGGAGGTAAATTCAAATATAGCATTCATGGCAGCAGGGTCATGCCTGAGCCTGAAATATAGGTGAACCACAATCGTTGGGGTGAGTACTCCTGTCTATGGCCCTTTCTGGCTGGGCAGGAGAGCTGGGGGCTCAGCCTGGCAGCTTCTCGGAGGAGGGGAGACTTGTCCTGACTGCTCTAGCCACCCCTACATTGGACTGAGGCCAGATCCCCATAACTAGTGCCTGCCTGGAGGTGAGGCAACCTGCCCAAAGCTCAGAACTGAAAGGGGTAGCCCTCTACTCCTACACAAGGTTGCTTACCTGCCCTCAAAACATTCTGGCCCATCCTCATGCTAGCTTTTGCTCTGAGCCTCCCATACCCCATCCCAAACCCTGTATGGAAGCACATTGCCTCCACAGATCTAGTGTCTCTTGTCTCTGGCTCTGTCTAACTCTGTCTCTCTCAATCTCAATCCATGACTTTGGCAGCTGCATAAGCCTTGCACCCCTAAGCAAAGACCACCAGGGATAGGAAAGTGCAGGGGTTGAAGAGTGTGTGTTCTTCACCTTGTCCAAAAAGCTCCTTCTAGGTAGTGGTGGTGGGGCAAACACAAGAAATCCAGATGTCATTTCCATGTCACTGTGGACCTGTGAAGGCAGAGGGCATGGGGTAGAATAGGTGCTCATCAAATGTAAACCAAATGAAGGAGGGGCAAACAGAGGACTCCAAACAAGGAACTGAATAGCTGAGGCTGTAGCAGGCAGGAACATGGATAGACTATGGAAAGGCTGCTGCTCAACTTTGTGGCTCAGCAAGGAGTATTCTTTGGGGGTCAGAATTGGTCTCAACTAGCCCTAGATGCCACCACATGTGGGCCCTGGCCAGATCCTTCACATCAGCTCTTGGGCAGAGAGCCATATGGGTGGGCCACTGAGACTCCCCCCTCACTTCCCTACTCTCAACACATCATTGCCTCAAGGTGCCCACCAGCTTCAAGCAAAGAGCACTGGAAATACGAGGCAGAGAGGGAGAAACTCTGGGCAGGCAGAGGCTGAGGCAGGAGTCTGGTGTCCTGGTAGCCAGCCTGGGCCTGTTAGGAGGATCCTATGCCAGTACTGTGATGGGGGCCAGACTTGAAACAGGATTTCATGTGGGAGAGCGGCCAGGAATCCTTGAACATGTGGGCAGCTGGGCAAGGAACAAAACATCCCATCAGGTAAGGGCAGATGTGCAGCTTCTTGTCCTTCTCATCACATAAAGACAAGCATTGAGACAAAAGGTTCAGAGAGATAGAATCAGAGTAAAAGAGAGAAGAGAGAGCCTGGAAGAGAGACTGAGAAATAAAAACTCTCAGAGACACAGTCAGACACAAAAACAAAGATGCAGAGAAAGAGATGTGAGTCAGAGACATAGACAGGGAAATGCAGAAGGGAGAGCCATGGAATTAAAGACACAGACAGCAAGATAGGGAGAGACATGAAATCAGAAAGAAACTGTCTCAGTCACAGGGCAGCAATGTGGAGACAGACTCAGACGAAGAAACACAGAGGTGGGGAGAAAAAAACAACTGAGAGACAGAGAGATGGAGAAGAGAGAGAGGAGGACAGTGACAGCAAGATCAAGAGAGGCAGAGAGATGGACAGAGGACAAAGCAGAAGGAAGCAACGACAGGGCGAGGCAAAGAAAGAGATAAAAACATTAGGAGTGGGAAAAGTGGGTGAGGGACAGAGGAGTTTCCTGGCCTCAGTCTCTCTAGCCTGGTCTCCCCAGGGTGTTGGGCCCCTACTTTGCTATTCTCTGGTTTCCATAGCAACAGGGAGGGCAGCGCCAAATTTGCATGCACATTTACATCTTTTCTATCTGCATAATTCAACAGGTTTCTGTGCATATTCATGAGTCTATGAATGAAGGTGACTCTCAATCCCTGCTCAAAACCTGGCTATGGTATCCCTTTCTTTGTAGTATCTGGTTATGGCTCTGAGTCTGGTTTTGTAGGCCTTGACTTGTCCCTGCCAGACCCTGCTAACAATGCCAGCCCCTGCTCCCCAAACATCTTTTCATTTTCCTACCTCTAGGCCTTTCCTCAGGTTATGCTTCTCTGCCTGCAGGGGATGCCCTTCCCTCAGCATCAGACATGCCACTGGCCTCAGGTAAGGAGTAGCAGGAGATGACAGAGGGGTAAGCAGTGCTCATCTTGGCTCCCTGGTGGAGGCAATGCTTCAGTCACATTCCTAATGATCATGAAACGATCACACTGAGAGAGGCTGGGGTGTAGGCTGAGCTGGAGTCTAACAAATCCACAAACATAGAGAATAATCAGAGAAGCTGAGATAGCACCAACAGGAGTCTCAGGAACAGAGGGGCTGAGGTGGCTCAGATGGTGAGGGAGAGAGTTCCTAGGCCAAGAACACTTTCAAAGTGCCAGGCATTAAATGCCCTTGTGGGCTGGGAGGAGCTTCTTCAGGGCCTGCTCTGCTTATAATTTTGGCCTCACTGTCTCCCAGCTGGATCCCTACAGTAGCTTTTTCACTGCTCTTCCTGTCCTGTACCTGCAATCCACTCTCCACATTGTAGCCAGAGTTCTCTTTCTAAACACAGCCTGATATTCCACAGAACTCTCACCTTGAAGCCTTGAGTGATATTTCATCTCCCTCAAGATAGAGTCCAAGCACCTTGGCCAGGCTTGCAGGCCTCCCTGTCTGACCCCTGCTCACCTCTGAGCCTCATCTCTTACTCTCTGCCTTGAATTTCATGCTCCAGTGATCATTTCTACGCTGCTTCTATGTCTTGGCTTATCCTTCCCTTCACCTGGAATGTCATTCCCACTTCTCTCCTAAGCTATTCAAGATTCCACACAGGTATCACCTCCTTTTCTTTAAAGCTTTGCATGTCCCTAAATGTTAGAATAGGGACTCTGTCTGAACTCCTGCAGCAGTAAACTTCCCTAATCTGTGTACTTGTCACATCATAGGAAAACTTTTTTTTTTTTCAGACAGAGTCTCACTCTATCACCCAGGCTGGAGTGCAGTGGCTCTATCTTGGCTCACTGCAACCTTTGCCTCCCTGGTTCAAGACATTCTCCTGCCTCAGCCTCCCAAGTAGCTGAGATTATCAGCGTGCGCTACCACGACCAGCTAATTATTGTATTTTTAGTAGAGATGGTGTTTCACCATGTTGGCCTGGCTGGTCTCCAGCTTCTAACCTCAGATGATCCACCCACCTCAGCCTCCCAAAGTGCTGGGATCACAGGTGTGAACCACTGTGCCTGGCCTCCATAGGGAAATTACATGTGTGGCTATAGCCCTCGTGGGGTTGGAGGTTCCGAGCCCAGTGGCTACATCTGTCACGTTGTGGATGATCATTAGTTGTTTGTTAAATAACTGAGGGGTCACTGAGCCCATGAAGGATCAAATTCCAAGTCTCTGTGTCTTGGGACTCTTGAGGCCTGCACAGACCCTGGAAAGGAATGGGCTATCCCTTTGCAAATGCTGCCACCTTGTGGCTAAAGTCAGAAGTGAGTGTAGCCAGAACATCACCTATCAATGTGAGAGCTGGGCTAGACAAATACTAAAGGAGGGGAGAGGTAGGCCCCAAGGGAGTGCTCAAGGCCAGCACCAGTGTCATTTGAACATTCGTGATGAATTCCAAGCAGACAGAATGACAAGAACAAAGGTTCAGAGGCAGAAAATCTTATGGCACTTGGGAAGGGTGAGTGTGGTTGGAGCCTAGGGTCCAACGCCAAAGATGGACTAAGCCATGGGCAGGGGCCAAGCAAAGGGGTCCTTTAAAACCACCTAGTGAATGAACTTGGATCCTGTCCTCTAATCTTGGCATGGAGACTAAGGGAATAGAGAAATGACAAGGTCAGATCTGAGTATGGCCCCATATTGGGGGGCTCAATATTCATTCATTTTACTCACTAAATATTTATTGAGCACCTACTATGTGCCAAGTGATGTTCAAGATCCTTAGGTTACATAAGGGAATGAAACAAAGATCCTTGTCCTTTTGGAGCTTACATTCTCATCAGGAGGAGACAATAAACAAAAGTGTTATTTTAAAGATGCACATATCATAGAGGTTAAAAAAAAACTGGGTGGGGGGAAGGCAGGGTAAGGAAGATTGAAAGTTCTGGACTGCAATTTTAAATGAAGTGGCCAGAGTAGGCCTCATGAAGGTGACATTTTATTAAAGACTTAAAGGAGGGAGGGAGAGAACCATGCAAGTATTGGGGGAAGAACATTCTAAACAAAGGGAATAGCCAGCAGCTTGGCTTGGGGGTGAGCTCTGGGGGGAGTGAAGCATGGAGACCAGTACGGAAACTGCCAAGAGATGATGAGTGGCACAAACCAAGAGAGGCTTTGGGGATGGAGACCTAGAGGCCAAAATGGGCAGAACTCGGTGCCTGCTTGGATATGGGAGGCACATAACTCCTTCAGGCATACTGTGTTCTGATGTCCCCATTTCAGGGGGACAAACACGAGGTTGCTAGACATGCCACCTCTAAGACAGGTAGTGAGAATGCTCAACACATTCCATCCTGGATGACTCCATTGCCCATCAGGATGCTCCCCACCTCCCCTTTCCCAGCCTTAACTCACCAGCTTCATCTTCAGTGACTCTTCCTCCAGGCCCTCCAGCTATCCACTCTCATGGCCACAAATCCTATCTGCTCTGAAAACCCTCAATTTTATTAATACCTTCCCACCCTTTAGGTGTGCCCTCCACTCCCACTGCCCGCCCCCCCAAAACCAAATACTGATATCTTCATCCCCAGTAACTTAGAATGTTACTTTATTTAGAAATAGAGCCTTTATAGAGATAGCCAAGTTAAAATTAGGTCATTAGGGCAGGCCCTTATCCAGTATAAGTGGTGTCCTTACAAAAAGAAGAAATTTGGACACAAAGACACACAAAAAGGGAAGATGGGGTGGAGACACAGGGATATGCCATGTGAAGATTGGCATGATGTACCTGTAAGTCAAGCATGCCAAAGAATGCTGGCAAATCACCAGGACGAGGCAAGAAAGGATCCTCCCACAGATCTCAGAGGGAGTGTGGCCCTGCTAACACCTTGATTTCAGACTTACAGCTCCAAACTGTGAGACAATAAATTCTGTTGTCCTAAGCCTCCCAGTTTACGGCACTTTGTTACAACAGCCTAGAAAACCCATACAGCTATAGCACTCCTGTCCTGGGATAGTCCATCTCACCCCACCCCATCTTCATGGGGATCTCCAGGCCACTGTCCCCTGTCCACCTTCCCTCACTTCCCTCTTAGCACAGTTTGGATGCCTTGGTCCT
The DNA here is from genome assembly GCA_963574635.1 of Cheracebus regulus. Classification (NCBI taxonomy): domain Eukaryota; kingdom Metazoa; phylum Chordata; class Mammalia; order Primates; family Pitheciidae; genus Cheracebus; species Cheracebus regulus. The sequence continues at coordinate 6,967 of CAUYQU010104855.1, forward strand.
TCACTACATGTACTCTCTTGCTAGTCTCCTCATTAATCTTCCATCATTCCTGCCTATCTTAAAATCAGTCTGGAAGAATGCAACTGTGCTTTTTTTGAATCCTCACCTATCCTGTGGGTACTGCTAGAGCTCACACACCCTGACCAATGATCCTACCAGCCTACACTGGGCTTTTAGCCCTGTCTGGTCATCCTCCTGCACCTCTCCCTAGTCATTTCTCCCAACTGCAACAACCATCTCACGCATCCTTCCCTCCAGCTTCCTCACCCCATTCTCAGCTAGAGCTGGACTCCTGTTTTGAGAAGACAGAGGCCTTCTGAACTCCCTCATGTCCCATCTTCACCTCCAGATCTATCTGCATACATATCCGTCCTAACTCCATCCCTCTTGTTACAGGAAGTCATACCTCCTCTTCCCTTGAGAGGCCTTACCGTCATGCTTCCAGGTCCCATTTGCTTTTACCTGCTCAGGAACATCATACTGTGAGTTATCCACAATCTCCTGCATCCTTCATCTCTTTTCCTACTGGCTTCTTCTGTCTGTGAGCCTATAAACATGCTAAAGTCCCTGCTAGTATATTAAAAACTACAACAATAACAACAACAACAAAAACCAACACTCTTTGTACTCCACATTCCTCTCCTGCTATCTATCACCCCTTCTCCACCCATTCACAATCCAATTTCTTGAAAGAGCTATGTCTATTTCCTTACCTTTTGTGCCAAGACGTGACCTTATGGTGGCAGAAGCCACACTGCAGTGAATTAAGGAGAAAGTGGACAGAACTAGACACAACTCTTGTGCTGTCTTGTAAAGTTGGTCAGCTTTTCTGACTCCAAAGGGCTCATGTCTCTGGTCCCCTCCCTGCCATTCCTCCTGCAGGTCCCAGCTGGGTCCTATAGGGACCAAAGAGGGAGAGAAAATGCCCTTCCTGGGACTCCAGAGCTTGCAATGCTACCTTCAGCACAGATCACCATTATTATTACATGTGATCCCTCCACCCTGGCCATCAGCAGATGGGATGAGATCATCAGCCAAAGGTCAGTAGTGTGCAAGGTAGCCTGCCTGGCCTCGAAGCTCTGGAAATCCAGTGATACTCAGAGAACTGCTGATGACAGAAGACACAAAAGTGAAGATGTTCAGAGAAAAAGCAGTATGCAGAAGCTGAGACGGAATAAAATCTCTGAATTAGCTTCAAGGAGAATGGGGGAAGTCAGTCAGTTGCTGACAGCAAGACACCTGAGTCACTGCCACTGCAGCCATAATTGCCTTTAGGGGTGTATTAGATGCTTCACAACCTGTGCATTTGAGAGGCCTGGCTCAACAGCTACTGAGGTTTTCTCTCCTAATATAATCTGAATCCTTATCACCTGCCCTCTCCCAGGGTCCTCCACATCACTCAGAGCTGACCTATCTTTGAAAGCAAAGGATGCAGTATTTAAAGTTTTGACCACTGCCTTCTGGCCCTGTGGTCACCTCACCCTGCCTCTAAGCCCTTATCAAGACCTTCAGTCCCCCAATTCCCTCTCCCAACATCTCAATCCCTCTTACCTGGTCTCAGTTAAGTATCATTTCAAAATCCTTACATTGCTGGGCCCACTCTACTACAATGTGAGCCCAGAAGAGCCGCAACCTTCTCCTTTCCTCATGACTGGACACCCAGGCTACTGCACACATTGGAGAAAATCTCAAGATCCATGGGAGACCCAACTGATTCATTTCTTCAGAGTTCACTACTGCCCATAATCCTGCTCTAGTTCCCATAGCCCCCTGGCTACTGATGCAACATTCACCTCTCTCCTCATGGCCCTGACCTGAGAGTTTAAGGCCAAGGTGAAGCAGAAAAGGAGCAGCAAAGGGAAAAAAGGCAAGGATGATACCTGAAGAGAGACATGGGATTGAAGTATTTTTTGTTTTTTGTTTTTTTTGACAGTCTCGCTCTGCCACCCAGGCTGGAGTACATTGGTGCGATCCCGGCTCACTGCAACCTCTGTCTCCTGGGTTCAAGCTATTCTGCCTCGGTCTCCTGAGTAACTGGGATTATAGGTACGCATCACCACGTTCAGCTTATTTTTTGTATTTTTAGTAAAGACGGGTTTCACTAAGTTGGCCAGGCTGGTCTTGGCCTCAAGTGATCCACTCGTCTCAGCCGCTCAGTGTTGGGACTATAGGCATAAGCCACTGCGCCCAGCCTGTTTTCTGTTTTTGAGACAGGGTCTCACTCTGTAGCCCAGGCTGACGTGCAGTAGCACAATCATGGTTCACTGCAGCCTCAACCTCCTGGACTCAAGCAATCCTCTTGCCTCAGCCTCCCAAGTAGCTGGGACTAAAGGTGTACACCACCATGCCCAGCTAATTTTTGGATGTTTTTGTAGAGACAGGATCTCACTATGTTGCCCAAGCTGGTTTCCAACTCCTGGATCAAGCAATCCTCCTGCCTGAGCCTCCCAAAGTGCTAGGATTACAAGCATCAGCCACTGTGCCCAACCCAAAGTTATGTTTCTAAGATAGAAAAAAGCATGTTTGCAAACTAGCAGAGTTGAGGATAAATGTGTATACAGATCGGTCTGGAGGTGAAGATGGAACATGAGAGAGTTCGGAAGGCCTCTGTCTCTTCAAAGCAGGAGTCCAGCTCCATAGTTGAGATCAGGGCAAGGAAGCTGGAGGGAAGGACGTGTGAGATAGTTGTTGCATTTGGGATAGGCAAGCCATTAATAATGATAATAGTAATTAACATTTAATAGCATTATGTGCCAGGGTGGCTTCTAAATGTCACATATTTATTTAACCTCGTAACAACCCTATGTGATAAACACTATTGTATTCCTGTTTTATGGATAAGACCACTAAGGCACCAGGACTGAAACGCAGGCAGGCTGGTGCCTGAGTCCATGCACACAACCACTATACTACACTGTATGTTGCAGATAGTGAGAAATGTCTGACCTGGCAGTGTTCCTAAACCAGCCCCAAAAAGGTACAAACAACTACCCAGGGAATTAACTGTATTCAGTATTGACTGAGGCTTCTTATCTACACTAGATCCTCCCAGCATCAGCCTGAGCCTACTCTTCCTCTTTCTTCACCCAATCAGCTCCCCGGGGGTAAGGGCAGGGATTCCCATTTCTTTAATCCCACTCCACATAGCAGGCTGAGTAGATTCTCATCAAATAGGTAGAAACTTTATTTCCTAAATCCCTCCCTGGACCTCTGTCAGAAGGCAGTTCAGATGCACTGTAGGTGGAAGGCAGAGTAAGCCCTTCTTTAGCAATGCAGAACTTGGCAGAGGCTCCACACCTGTTACTCTTCACAGCAGTCCCTTCCCACATGCCAGAGGAAAGGGGAAGCATGATAAGGGGGCCCACTTCTGTGGACTCGAGCCTTGATGAGGATGTCTAGCAGTCACAGGGCTTCTCAGAAAAGACACACACATCTCAGACATTCAGGCCTGGAGAACAGCCTGGCTGAGCAGGTCTTCAGGATCGGGTATCTCGAGTTCTTCTTCGGGTACGAGGGCCAGAGCTGGAGCTGGGCATGGAACCCAGGCCAGGGGGTGCTCCTGGGGGTTGGTATCCACACTCATTGGGGTCCAAGGGGTCCCGGCTGAGCAGTACCCACACTGCAGGCACATGGCGGCGCACTGTGAGGGGGTCTAGCCCTGTGTCAGGTGAGGTTGGGACCCAGCTGTCCTCAGTCTGCAGAAAACGTAGCTTGGTGAGCTGGTGCAGGCCCGGGACCCGCCGCTTCACAATCTCAGCGCAGCTGACAGCTTTTCCTGCAGCCCTGCCGGAACCTGAGAACACCACATGCCGTGCACTGCCGCCCTCCAACCGACCCAGCGCCAGCCCTAGCAGGTTGCGAATTTTGCTGCCATCTCGGACCCGCATCTCAAGGGTATCAGGAGGTAGCTGGGGCATTGGGGACGGCGCTGGGAGCTCCACAGAGCCAGCTTTCCGGTAGTGCTCCATCAGCTTGCTGTCTTGTGACTCTTGCTGCCCACTGCACGGAAGCATTAGATGAGCGCTGGGCCATGTGCCCCAGGTCACTGTCCACCATCCCTTACCTCCCTTCAGGATGTGGCCCTGCTCCCCATTCCAGACTTCCCAGAAACAGGATCGTATCCCCTGGTCCTTAGCATCTCATGACAAGGGCCATGCCTGCCTCACTCCGGGAAGGGGCTGTTCCCCATACACCCCGGTCCTCTACAAGGGTCATAACACCCCCACTTCCAATCCTGGAGTCCCAGAGGCAGGACCAAATTCCCCAAACACCGAGCTATTGGAATAACGCCAGGCCTCCTCATCCCAAACTCTCCAGAACTGGAGCCTACTCCCGCTTATTCTGGATTACTTGGAACAGGGCCTGGAACCCTCACCCCAGACTAATACCAACAGAAAGCGCTCCTCACTTGGGGTATTACAAGGACAGGTACAAGGCCCTTCGCCCCAGGGCCCCCGGAAAACAGCCAAGGACCCTTACCCAGTGCTGCCCCCAAGCAGAACTGACTTCCCTCTCTCAGAGATGACCAGGGTCGAACCGTATCAACCCAGATCACTCATAAACTCAGGGGCAGAGGCTCGACTCAGAAGGCTGCTCGGGCTATTCCAAGACAGCCTTGGTCGTTTCCAGGGTCCTGCTGGCCGCTGCGGCCAAGCAGCAGGCGTCCCCTCTCCCACCACCTCCCAGCGCTCGGCTCCAGCTCTCACCGAAGCCGCCTCGCTGTCGATCCGGAGCCAAGATGGCGCGCGGGCCCAGACGCTCCAAGGCCGCGGGGCCGCGCACGCCCCGAGGGGGCGGGGCCTGAGGGGCGGGGCCTGAGGGTCCGGCAGCGAGGCACCTCCGTCGGGAAACCGAACCACCCGCAAGGCAGCCCCGGAGCAGTCCCAGGGGGGCTGGGACACTAGTGCAGTCTCCGCTGTAACGCCCTGGAGGGAGGCAGGAAGATATCCTGCGGTAGAAAGGAGTAGCCGTCGGAGAAGTCCTGCGTCTGAAGGAGAGGGTTCTGGCTCTTAGAAGATGGGGAGGGCTGGCGTTACCTGTTGAGCAAAAGGGGAGCAGTGGGTCTCACCGCGAGTGCGAGCAGGAGCTTCACTTTGGAGCGCATCTTGAAAGCTCTCATCTTGAGAGCTCTACACCTGCCAGAAAGCCAGACCAGGATGAGTTTAGTTCCCAGGCCGCTGTTGCACAGGTGAGAGCCTTAGTTACCGACTTCTGAGCTTCGACCTCATTCTGTGAGTGCTGGCGGACCACGGAGGTTTTCCAGCGGCCTGTCGAACCAGATCTTGTATACGGAGCCGAGGAGTGGTGGGGAAATCGGGCCGCAGCCCCTGATGACACCTGGCCGCGGAGTCGGAGGGCTGAGAGGGCAGGGGTGCCTACAGAGCCTAGTATGGTGTCTGGCGTATGATCGGCGCTCAAATATTTGTTAAATGATTGTTAAATTAACGAACCAGAGGAAAAGCAGTGGGAATGGAAAAAAAGATTAGGGTGGGAGATACTAGTAGGTAGGTTCAGTCTCGAGTTGGCGACTGTTTGGACGGAGAAGTAGGGAATTCCGATCTAGGATGACTCCCAGGTTTCAGACCAGTTTGGACACGCTGAATTTGAGGTGCCGGTGAGGTCGCGCAGGCGGGGCAGCCAGCGGGCCGTTGGAAAAAGGGTCTGGAGCCAGAGCACTCCGAGTCCACAAGGGGGCAGCAAACATTTAGTGGAGTGCGGTGCCAATCTGTTTCTCAACGTGCTTGCCCCAGCGCCCCTACTTCAAAAGTTCCCCTCCCTAGGACCAAAGTTTCTTGCATCCAAACCTCTTAGGCTGCCCTTCTCGGCTGGTGGCACCAGGTAGGCTCCCAAGAGAGAAATTTAAAGGCTCTTCTCTGCTTTTGCACATGCTGCTTCCTTGGTTCTGAAAGTCCCTGCACATCACCTACCAGGTCCCTTCAGTCCCTATTTCTTTTGTGCCCATCTGATAGCACTGCCCTTTTCCTTTACTGTCTATCCTGCTAGCTAGTGCAGGGCAGGGATTAGGTTAGCCCCGTCTACTCCCATCATCTGACATTTGGAGGTCTCTTCTTGGTAAATGTGGGTTAAATGGATATATAAAGGAATATCCCATTCACATCATCAAATGAGAGCCTTCATCTTGAGAGTGCTACACCTGCCAGAAAGCCAGATCAGGATGAGTTTATTTCCCAGTCCAACCATTAGGCAGGCTGACAGCTCTGCCCCTCCCAACCCCCCAACCTAAACCAGGAAGCCAGCACACTCCTCCAGTCATCTCTATGGTTTATTGTCACTGGAACAAGAACACTGATGGAGGGGAGGGTGGGTGTTGCAAATTGCAAGCCTCAGGTAACCTGACCTCTAACTTTAGAGTCCCACCTGAGTACAGAGAGGTTGGCCTCGAATCCAATAAATACAAAGCTTCCTTTGCCTTGTAACAAAGGCAGGTTGGCATAGGGCCCTGGAGCCTGACTGCCCAGGCCTACCCTGGGATGGGGAGCAGCTGTCACTCCTCTGCTGGCTTCACTTGCTTGGCGGCCTCTAGCTGGCAAAGTAGTTCATCCCACTGCACGAATTGCTTGGAGAGAAGCATTGTCTGGTTGTAGGTCAAGGTGAGAATAGGAGTCTGAGTGAGGAAGTGCATGGAAAGTGGGGAGCAGGCAAATACAGGTGGGTGGGATGGGATGGGATGAGAGAGAGCTAGAGGTGGGACAAAGGGACATGGCTTGGGGACAACACCCAAGGTCCCAGTTGAGCAGAAAAGATACAGTCTTATTGTATTCCTCCAGGAGAGCCTTGGACTCCTCAGTGATCTCCACACACCGGTCCTGTAGGGCCAAAGTGTAGCATAGAAAGGAGCTGGGCAAAGCCCTTATCTTACAATAAACTTCCTGCCTCATCAGGGACTCCCACTCCCCATAGAGCCTAAAAAAGATGATGCTGAACCCCAAAGCCAAAGGAACAAATGGCTAAGGGAGAACTTTCAGGCTCCAGGGTGGGTGCCCTAACAGCAGTCCAAAGACTGATTGAAAAGGGAGTGGCCATACATTAAGTAAACATTCCCCCTATTGTACATCTCTTCTTCTTCTGCCCTTATTTTTGAACTCTCTTTGAACTTTACACTAGGGCTTGGAAATAGTGAAAAAAGAGCTCCTCCATGCATAGTCAAGGATATACCATCCCCAGGAATTCTTGGGTACCTCCCAGCCTCAATCTTATGGTGTCTCAATAAAGCCCTGCTCTGGGAGGCAGGTTTGGGCATGAACCTAAGCAAGTCCCTTTACCTCACTGGGGCATATGGAAGATAAAGGAAAAACCCCAAAGTTTCCTTTACTTCACTGGGGCATATGGAAGATAAAGGAAAAACCCCAAAGTTTCCTCTGAGCTTACATCAGAAGGGCCTGAAGTTGCTTCCCCAGGTGGCATGAGTGGGGACAAGGGGCTGTGCCACCTCTATCTTCCCCTCTAGTCCTCTACCCTCCCATACCTGCTGCTGAATGTGGATCTGGGCCAAGCGCTGCAGGCGGGCGGCATGCTCAGGAACGGCTGTAAAACAACGCACACTGCTGGATGATGCTTGTGCCCTCCCCCGGGACTGCTCAATAGTCTATTAGGTCTTTGGCAGGATTAGAGTATTGAGTGGAGAAGCTAAACAAACGCCAGACTTCATCGACCGCTGTGGCTGGAGGTGGTGGTGGGGCTCCCTGCCCCCTCCAGTCTTACTCCAGGACCCATAGGGGAGGGGAAGATATATGTCCCAAGGAGAAGAAAAAACTTTGGGGTTCCCAGTGTTGTTCCCTACCCCCACCCCAGTGCTATAAGCAGGACCAGGTAAAGAGAGCTTTGGCTATCATGGGAACTGTCCCTTTGCTCTCAGACGAGCAGGGCCAGGTCTGCCTGGCCTAGGAAATATGAAGCCTGAAGATGGATGCCAGGTCCCTAAGCTGGAATCCAACACCCTGAGGCTTGGCCACCATGCTGGGCTCAAAGCTTAAGGCTGTCAGATACTCAGTGGGCAGCTGATCAGGGTAGGGAAGGGGAGCTGGGAAAATACCTCCAGAGACAGACAAGATGGATATCTGGATTCAATTAAAGCCACTGTCTGCGTGTCAAAGTCCAGGCCCAGGGACTGCTCTCAGCAGTGCAGCAGAAAGAATTCACATACATTCATGCACCTGGCAGAGACTCTGATAGTAAAATCTGGGTTCTGCAGCACCTTGAAGGAGAGATGCTAGGGTGGGGGGGAGGCGGTTGAAGGCAGATGGAATCCCCAGAGTTGGGGACTGCTAGAGCTTAGGCTAGTGTTCTCAGGCCCAAATTGCCTAAGGTCCTAAAACTGGGCTCTCTACTCTGGTAATTTTAATCCAGTGGATGTGGCAAGTACCCCTAGGGTAAGAATAAAGATAAGGAACTGGCCAGGCACAGTAGCTCACACCTGTAATCCCAGCACTCTGGGAGGCAGAGGTGGGTGGATCACATGGGGCCACCAGTTCAAGACCAGCCTGGCCAACATGGTGAAACCCCATCTCTACTAAAAATAGCCGGGTGTGGTGGCACACACCTGTAATCCTAGCTACTTGGGAGGCTGAAGTGGGAAGTTCGTTTGAACCAGGAGGCAGAGGTTGCGGTGAGCCAAAATTGTGCCACTGCACTCCAGCCTGGGTGACAGAGTGAGACTGTCTCAAAAAAAAAAGATAAGGAACAAACCCAATCTGAATCCACACAACCTGAAACACAAGAAAGTCTTGCCCATCCATCCACCCACCTTCCCAACCACAGTAGTGATGCTGCAGCCCCAGAGAGATACCTTTGATGTGAGCACTGTCCAGCATGGGCACCAAGGCATTCACCTGCTCCAGGAGCGAAACCTGGGAGAGGATAAACTGCTCCTCTAAAGCAAAAATGGACAAGACAGTTGCAGTGAAGCAAACCTGGGCATTGCTACTCAGCCCATGTAAGGGCCCGAGGACCTGGCAAGGGAGATGGCTAGATCCTAGAGCTTTCGGCAGTGACTCTGCTCACTGTCCTCCTCTCTAGGTGCACATTTTCATTCTGCCCCCAACTTTCCTGGATGCCTCAGGTCTGACCCATTTGAGCCTAAGGAGCCTCTCAATTACTCCAAATCCCACCTTTCTCCAAGGTTTAACTTCAAGGCCTCTTCTTCTAGTCTCCTATCAACAAACTCAGGGAATACCTCCTAGGCCACAGGATACAAAGTACTTCAGACTTGGATCCCCACACCCAGAGGTCCCTGGGAAGATCTAAAAAAGGAGATATGTGGCAGACTACACCAGGCAGGTTCTGCTCAGTGGCTCTCAGAGGCATAGACAATATATGCCGGAGGAGAGCTGGGACACTGAAGGGAGAGTCCAGTGAGGAAAGCAGGATCTGGGCTAGGCCCTGTATGCACAGCGGTTTTTTTTGATGCACTGAAATCCATAGAGTGGGAAAGGTATTCAAGAGGGAGGACTGTTATGTGCAAATGCTTAGAGGCAGGAATGCTTGTCAATTAGTAGAGGAGAAAGAATTCAATTAGCTGAACTGGAGCAGGGAGAGCACAGGAAACAGAGTTGGATAGGAGGGTAGACCCGGCAGACTGGAAGGCTTTGAATGGCAGACTATGGAATTAGGACTTTATCCTAGCAAGGCAGGAGATTCCAAAGTAGGCAAAGTGACATGTTGGAAACATGTTTTTGTGACGGTGAGACTGAACCACATGCAGGAAGGGAAAGATTAGAGTTAAGAATATGATTTAGGAGACTGTGCAACCGTTCATGTGGCAGTGGATGCATAGTTCCTGAGGCAGTGCCACAGGGAGGCAGGGAGAGGCTGGACTCAAGAGTCAGTGCAGTAGAAGATCTGTACTTGGTGCTTAAGCTATGGCAATTGATCAAGAGCCTTTTGGGAACTCTGATAGCCCTCTTAGCAGCAGCTGCCCAACTTTATCCAGTCCTCAGTGCTGCACTGCACTGATCAGTCTTCTGGGAAGACTGATCTCACATTTGGGTTATAAGCTCAGGTCCCTGAAGCAGGAAGGACTCTGTCTCCCCTAGCATGGGCTGTACCTATGAGGACAGGGACTTTCTGGTTCACCACTGTATGCTTCCTCACCCAGGATAGAACCTGGATCAGAGTAGATGATCATTCATTATACATTTTTTGGATGAATAATGAAGCTCAGAAAACCCTAGATTATAGAGTGGCTGACTGATAGCAGACATTGCTAAGGCAATAGTTCCTGCCTAGAACTCTGAAATTGCAGCACTTTCTCATATGAAAGAAAGATGTTGAAACTCTTGCCAATATTCTCTCTTTTCTTTAATGGCAATGCTCTCTGCCCCTACCCTTTCCTAGAAGCTCATCTGTCTAGTGAGCAAAAGTGAGGAAGGTTCTGAAGGAAAATCCAAGAGGCAGGCTAGTGATAGAACATTGGACTAGCTCCCACTGTGGCTGGCACCATGGCCTGCAGCTGGTCCAGAGGTATACTGTATTCAATGTCTACTACAGGATCCGTAGGATCCTCAACCCAGAACCAGGCCACAATTCCAGAGAGCAGCATCCAGGGGTTATATCCATCAGAAGACTGAATGGGGAGGCCATCTCTGTGCTTAACCTACCCAATGACCCACATCCTCAGATGCAGGTACACATGTAGCCCAGCATTACCTGCTAAGATGAATTGCAGCTTAGAGGCATCAGGTATGGCAATGCGGTCGATGTACTCAGGATCCAGGTACTTGATCATATCTTCAACTAGAAAAGTAGCAAGATGGAAAATGGAATAGGGTTGGGGAGTAGAGCTGTCTTATGAAGGATGTTTGACGAGTGGTCAGCCTTGAGGAGAGCCTTCAATAAGGAGCTGATACCCAACAGTGCTGCATGAGCAGGGCTCCACCAGGCTTCCTATCCCCACTTCCCTATCTCTCCACTCTCTTCTCTTGAGGTCTCTTCTGACCTCAAGCTTCAGAGCTGAAAACACAATTGCCACCAACACTCTGGGCCCTCAGCATTCTCACTCACCTATCCTCACCAAGGGTAGAAGGCCTCTTTTCTCCTAGATGCCACCAAGACAAGTCAGAGCTTTGTCTAATTTCTAGTTACTAAGCAGGTTACTAGCTCTGACATAACCAGGCTCTCAGCATCTAATTTGTTTCCTGCCTCTTAACCTTGCCTGGGAAATCCCATACCCTGTTTACCCTCCTTCACCAAGAGAAGCTTTCAGACAGAGTGCTTATTTCATAACTAAGGACACTGTCATGGGCTTGAGGTTTATCCACAAGGTAGAAAAGCAAACCTCAATTTACCAATTGAATTGGGTGCAGGTAAATGTCCCCATAATCTTTCTATCCCCAAAGGGCTATTCCAGTGACCTATTGAACTGAAGGGGCAGGGCCAGGTCCCAGGAAGCCTAAGGATGGGATGTTGGGCAGTTAGGCATATCATGGAGGCACTTACTCTTTTTGTACAGAATCTTCACCCTTTCCCTCTTGCTGGCAATGTTCCCCAAAGCCACCTGCACCTTGACCAGGCCGTCAGCCACCTGTAATGGACGTGGCAGTTAATTGCAAGATATGCTACCTAGCTCAAAGCTTAGAAGAGGTAAAGAACCCTTTTTCTCCCAGATTCTCTAGGTTGGCCTCCCTTCTCTAATACTAAAGGAAATGCATCCCTACCTTCTAGGAATCCTTAAAGTGGAGAGAGAGAGTCATGTACTCCTTGGGGAGATTCAAATATGGGGGAGATAATGAACTATTTTAGAGTTTATGGAATATATAGTATACACAATGTATTTTCTCATTCCTAAGCCCTGGATTTGGGTATGAGAAATGCAAGCATCCTTATTCAAGCCTTCATGACCTCTAGACTGGCTGGCCTACCTCCAGCCTTATCCCCTCCAAAATAACTTTAGTGTGGGAGATGCAAGAGTCCAAGACAACTGGGATCTCAATGATGGTGCAATCACTGAATTAGGGAATACAGAAGAGAACTGGGTTAGGGAAGAGGTAGAAACCTGTACAGTTAAGAACCTATGAATAGAATTTGAGATGCCTATTGGATATCCAAGTGGAAAAATCCAGTAGACAATTGAACATACAAGTCTTGTTCTCAGAACAGAAATCTGGACCAGAGATACACATCTGAGACATATTGACATGCAAATAGTAATTGACACCATGAAGGCGAGTGAGCCTACCTAAAGTTTAGGGGTAGAATGTAAGGGATCCCAATATTAAAGGGTCAAATGGAGGAGACTAAGGAAGTGACTGCACTCACCCAGTCTTTAGGGCAGAGGGTGAGGAATGCGAGTAGGGAGGCAAATAACTCTGAGAAGCAGCAGTGAGAGGTAGAAGGCAAACCAGGAGGGTGAGCGTCAAAGATCCCAAAGGAAGAGAATGGGAAGTTAGTTCTGAAATGGGAGCAGTCTGCTAGTGGTAACTGATTCCTCATTTAGTGTATAAACAGACATCATTACCTTGGATGCACTTAGCTCCAGGATATGCCTGACACGCCATCAGAAGTTCTTCAGTAAAAGGTCTTCCCATAGTGGAAATGGGAGGAGAGGGCACCTGAGCTTCGTAGTTGTCAAAATACCGCCACTAGTATAAAGTAGTGCTAGTCCACATCTGAATACCTAGTACCTGTTCCTTCTTAATCCTGGCTCTTTCAGACCTTACCTCTCACCCTTTGGACCTTTCCTTATGCACCTCTGCTCTGTCTCCTCAGGGGTCCCATGGACCTCTTCCTGCACAATTCATTTAGCAATTAATTACGCAGGGCTTCATGACGGGCCTTCCTTTCATGGACTTCAGCTCTTATTGAAACTCTCATTAGTCAGCTTCTCGAGTGTGTCAGGTCTCCCCGACTAGCCCGCAAGGGCAAGGGCGGAGTCTTAGTCAGAGTAGGTACTGAGCCCACTCTCAGGCTTAACCACCCGCAGAGCCCCCTATGAGAATGGACCCCCGAGGGTCCAATCGGCTCTGGGAGGTCCCTGACCTTTGTTATTTCAAAGGCTGGGCTTCGGAGAACAGGACTGGAACGGTTGCATCCCGAAGGCCGGGACAGTGGACCGCTATTGCTCTGCTCCAGAAAGGGACCACCGGACCAGACTACTCACCTTCCGCGCCCCGCGCGCCCCGCCCGGTCCGTACACCCAGCGCTCCAGCTCTTCCACTCGGGCTTGTAGCCGCTGCACGTCAGTCAGAGCCGCCATCGCTACCACCGACCCACCTCAGCCAGGAAACAGCCAGGAAACAGCCAGAGGGCGGGACGTCCGTCCAAATAGGAAGGCTAGCTAATCCGAGTGCACGAGCGGCCCTTTATGCAGGAAGTGACGCCATGATTCAGTCCTTCAGTGCCGGAAGTTGCTGCTTGGAGCTGTCAAAAGCTGATTACCTTGGCAACGGCTCTGTCTCAGCCCTCCCCTGGCTTCCAACGCCTGGTTGTCAAGGCAACCTTTGCTTTTCAGGTGCCAAAGATCTTTCCCCACGCCATTCCCTGAGTTTGCACGTGTAAATACACTTACTATTCCAGGATAGGTCCATTTCCATAGATAACGTGTAAATACACTTACTATTCCAGGATAGGTCCATTTCCATAGATAACATCATTAGGAGGCTCCGTGAGTTACCATAAACTTTTAGAGTCTTCTAAGGTTCAATTGATTAAATGACTTGCTCAAGGCCACCGCGTACTATAGTGACAGATTGGGACTTGAACTCAGGCTGTCTGATTCAAGAGACAGAGCTCTTCTATTCTCATGGAACTTTGCTATTCTGCCTTCCCCTCTGAAAGCCCCGGCCCAAGGCAGCCTATGTGCCATGTAATTCCTCCCCACCTCCCATTACCAAACAAGAAAGGAGGCATCAGAGAGGGACGGATCGCAGCTTTATTTTCTAGATGTGACCTGAGGGATGTCTCTTTCACAATACCCCAACCCAACCTTTCACTTGGTTCCTGAAGAGAAGCAGGGCCTACTCAAAGGGGTAGGGTCCTAGAGATGACATTGACAGAGGGGACACATGAGGAGATGATGGGGGTTACTGGAGGAAGAACCCTTTGGTAGATGCTGCTGGAATTGGCCAGGGAGGAAGTGCCCTCCCTTTACAATGAGGTAGGTGTAACATCAAAAGAAACTTTGGTTTTAAGTCCACATGGCATGGGAGGTGTGGTTCCCTCCCAGGGCTGGGTCACAGAGTGCGCAGCCTGAAAGAATCAAAGCAGGGGTCTCCTCCCCTCTCAGCAACGGGGCTGGGACTCTTAGTTTCAAGTTGGACCTCTCAGGGCAAGGTGCTGGAAGGGGTCCCTGTGGAGGGTGGGGGTGCAGGGTTGGTTGGACCCTGGGAAGCTGGCACAGGCTGACGGCGGGCAAAGAGGACACCTGGCAAAGGGGTGAGGAGATGGTAGAGGGCAAAAACAAGCAGGAGGGGGTAGGGTATGGAAACAGAAGAGGGGAGCAGAAGTAAGCATTCTGGTTGCTAGAACACTACTACACACGTATCTCTGCCACAAACCAATGAGGACAAGTTCCTTGGGTCAGTGAAACTCCATTGCTAATGTAGATACCCTCAAACAGGTAAACAAGGATTATTTATGCTGATACATAGGCCCATGACAAGGCAGACATCCCCTGGTACCCATGCCAGAGAGTTCATACCTTGGATCCCATGCCATATGGACACCCCCCTTTAACTCATGCCAGTCTAGCAATCCCCTGAATCCTATGTTACCCATGCAAGTTTAGATATCCCTGAACCTCATGCTAGTAGAGGAAGTCTAAAATCCCCATGCCAGCCTAAATGCCCCTGACCCCATGCCAGTGTAGACAGCCTGCAGTACCCATACCAGTGTAGACCACCCCGTTGATCTCTAGGGCCATGTTGATACTGCTGATGCCACTGCCTGCCAGATTAAGAGGCCCATCCAGCCGCTCTTCTGTCCAGGAGGGGGCAGAGGAATCACATTTTGGAGAATCATACTTCAAACTTATTGATAGAATTTCCCCCCTCCATCCCTATAGTCAGCCCCCATTCTGCTTCAAACCCACCCCTATACTCACACAGTTGTCTATAGAGGAATCTGTCTGCCCCGTCTCTAACACCTGTCAGATGATGGGTCAATCCTCCCTCGGTGTACAGTCCCAAAGCCCCTTCACAACAAGCCCCTCCTCACCCCTCAGGGGAACCTTGCCATGGGGCAGGAAGCTTGGGGGCATGCCAGATCGAGGTGTGTCCATGGGCCCCATCAGCACAGCTCTTTTCTCTGGGGGCTCTTCTGGTGCCAGCTTCTCCCGTGTTGGTCCCAACGCGAGGCCCACAGGCAGTGCCAGGCGAGGGGCTGGAATTCCACTCTCTAGAAGAACATGTTATTCAGCTTCCTTGGTCAAACCAACCCATCTCTGCATTTGCTTCTCCCCCAGGCCTGGGACCAAAAGAGGTACACTCAAGCTCATGCACCAATCTCTCATCATTTGATCTGTCTTCCCATCCAGAGCCTCAGCCTGGAAGCGCTGAAGCGTTTCTCTAGAGCCCAAAGGACCAATGCACATGTCTAGAGAATTTGGGAGATTGTTTTTGGCTGTTGGTTATTGAATAATTCAGATCACAAGAGGCACAAACTATATCCAAATAGGAGAACTGAGTGGACAGGTGTGGAATGGAGATGCTCTGATTAAAGGCCTTTTCCTGAACTTCAGCCCCCACACCTCAGTAACCCATACCCCAGAGTTCTCATTTGACCCCAAACCTCAGGACCCCTAAACCTCAGTGACCCCCAAACCTCAGAGGCATGTCAGACCTTACTGCTCCCATACCTCAATGCCTCCCAGACCTTGGTCCCCACACTGTAATGGTTCCCATATCTTAGCGCCCACCTAAACCTCAGAGACCCCTAAACCTTCACTGTTCTCCCCTCGCACCTTTCTTAATAGGGCTTGGACTCAACTGAGCGCAGGCGTGCGCTGGCAGGCCGGAGGCAGAACCCTGAATGAGGCCGGGGCTGGACGCGGTCGCCGGAGGGGCGGGGCCAGGACCCATGGCTGGACCCTGAGCGCCCCGAGGGGGCGGCCCTGCCAAGCCGAAGAGAGGGGTAGCGGTGTAAGCATGGCGACGGCCCTCGCGCCGATTGCTGTCTATGGCGGCCTGGAGCTCCCCTGGGGAGCTGAGCGCTCGAGTCTCGCACTCGTATGGGTACAGGTACTTCATGTACCTAGGGGCGGACAGCGGGCGGTGAGTGTGTGGGAGGCTGGGCCGAGGTGGTCAAGTCCCACACCCGGACTCCCGCCCGGGACCCTCCCTGCCCCGCCTTAGCCCGACTCCGCGCCCCCTTCCCTTCCTTCCGCTCGCGCCCTGGGCCTCACTGGGTGCGTAGAGTGAAGGCAGCCGAGGTGATGGTGGTGGGTAGGCTGAGGCCGCGCGTGACCTCCCGCCACACTTTGCGGTTGATGACTTCCACCAGGCCGCCCTTGGCGGTCACTAGGCGAAACAGAGCGTACAAGTCCAGCACCTGCTTCGCCATGATGGGCACACGGTTCACTGGCGTCCCTGGTGGGGAGTGGGCTGCCGTCAGGACACTGAGACTAAGACCCTGCCTGCGACATCCCCGGGGACTGATACAGGGCGGGAGCCCCGGGGGGCGGGGGCGGCGGGAAAGAGGGAGACTGGAGGGGAATGGGATTACAGGCGGAGCCCACAGAGCCCCAGGGCCTCTTTTTTAGCAGGAAGGACAGGAGGCTAGACCAGGAGTGGGCGAAGTTCTGTAAAAGGCCAAATGGCCAAGTGATCTCTGTCACAACTACTCAGCGCTGTCATTGTAGCCCGAAGGCGGCCATGGAGAATACCTAAAGGAATGGGAGCGGCTGTGTTCCAATAATATACTCTGAAATTCGAATTTCACCAGTCTGGCAATGTTATTTGTCTTTTAATTTTGTCCCCCAACTATTTAAACAAGTCAAAATCGTTCTTATATTGCAGGCAGCTGGGTTTGGCGTGCAAACTTTAGTTTGCTGTCCCCTGGGGTAGATCGTAGGAAGGACTTCCGGACAGTGCTGAAGAGCCAGCCACCCCTAGGCAGCAGCCCCCGGGTAGCTGCCCAAGGCTGGGGGATGACGGGCGAGAGAAGAATCAGCTCCCGCCTCTGTCAGCCGACTCCGCAGCCCGCTCCGCCCCCGCCGTCCAGTCCTGACAAAGGGGCCTGTCTGCGCTGAGCGATGGTCCCCAGTTAATTCCTTACCGATCCCGTCCCCTTCCGCCGCGCCTTTGGACCCGAACAATTAGCTGCGGCCTGATTAATGGGGGAAAATTATCGGCCCCGCGGGACTCTCTCCCCCTGCAACTGGAGCGGCGGGAGGCAGGGACCGAAGGGAGGCAGAGCTAGTGGGGAGGGGCGGGCAGGCAATGCTGGGATCGGTTCACACCCGCTACCCCAGTGGAGGGGAGGCCTCGAGGAAGAGCCAGAGAGGGGACACTGGAACTAGAATGGGCCTCCCTGGGAAGTAAAAGGACTTAGGGCCCGACTGAGGGTTCCTGGTAAGGAAGGGACCCGAAAGGGGTGCTGGGGCTGGGGTGAGGGCTGGGGCGGGGGGGGGGGTGGGGGGGCGGGAAGTGGGCCAGCAGCTGCACTAAAGAAGTGGGGGGGGGGGCAGTGCAGCCAGTTAATTAGCAGCTTATCAGGCTGCGCTCCGAGTGAGTTAATTAGCTTTGTAGAGAGAGATAATGAGTCAGTGTTCGGTCCCATGAATCTGGGGAGAAGCTGAAGTGATGGACTGCCGCCCACCCTGATGTCCTCCTGGACCCTTCTTGCCTTCTCCAGCTCTGACATTCCTGGAAACAAATTTCTCTCCTCCTCCACAAGCTCAACTCATATAGTCCCAGCCCATCCCTTGGGAAGTCCTTCCTTCAGTCTAATCCTAGTCCTTCCTGCTGGAGAGCACATGAGGTGTTCCCTGCCTGAATCAAGGGAAAGCAGGAAAGACATGGCTGGAGGAAGGACCCTGGACAGAGAACCAAGACATTCTTAGCCTTCCACTTCTGGCTCCCACCCCAGGCCAGCCTCCCATCAGTTCCTCCTCCCACCCTCTGAATTGATCCCACACTCATTAACCTGCCAGTGGGCTGGCCACTAATTAATCCTGGGTGGAGGAGCAGGGCAGGGTCAGAGGTTAAAGATGCTATTGAGGGCCCAAAGGACAGGTGCTGCCAAACTCAGGCCTCTGCAGGGAAAACCCAACTGGATTTTCTCAAACCTGGTAAAGGGGCAATTCCAGGGCCCTTCCCCTATGTCATGCCACTCACCCCTCTTTTGCATGAAGCTAAACAGGTCATCCAGAAATTCCTTCCTCTTGGGGTCTGCATCGAGCTCATACAGCTGGGGAAGGATTGGGGTCATTCTATAGCTCTGTTGATCCCCCCTCCCTCCCTGGACCCCAATTCAGGTTGTACCCTGAACAAGGGTCCCTAGCTGAAGGAGTCAGTAGGATCTCAATGCGGACTCCCTGGCATTAGCATTAGGCTCTCTTCCCTCTAAGGGCAGGTAGGGGTGCCTTTTTCTAGTACACACAGAGACTGGCACTGGTAGTGGTGCCCTGGGCAGTTCAAATCACCCATCTTGGGAGTAAGGGAAGAGAGAAACAGGATGGAGCTTGGAGGCCCAGCCTGCCCTCTGGGGCTGTTTTTCCCCACCCTTATAGGACATTTAGAGCCCCAGGAAGGAAACTAGGCTGGGGTTGTATTCCATACTGAGGAGATAAACATATATCTGATGCTCTGATCCATTCATTTAAGAAAATCATGCAGTTCATATCCCTGTATGCCAGGGCTGGGGGTGGGTGAAGGGCAGAGATTCTTTTAACACACCCCTCAGGAAGGGTGATGCTCAGAAGCTCCTAGGTTGACACCCAAGGCCCCTCAGCTCATCTTCTGGTCTGATCACCTTTCAGAGGCAGTTACTCCGCCTACTACAGAAGCTGCTATAGAGGCAATGGCCCTGTACCACCTAGGACCTGTGGTGACCTGAGTTTGAAGGATCCATAGGCCATCTCAACTCCTCCCAGTCATCTGGAGCCCCACCACCCATGTCAGCTCCCAAATACCCGCCAAGGGAACCATCCCTAGAGTCATTGACCCAGAGTAACAGTCCTTGAGTAACACCTATAGATAATATTCCATCACTCCATCCCCATAAGAATCCTCAGAGTAAAAAACAAAATACCCATGAGTAGTAAACCCCAGATCTGCCTTTAGAGCCACATTCCCACAAAAACTGAGCCCTAAGACTTAGATGGATACCCACATGTAATACATACACTCTCCAAGTAGTAACCCCTAGAATTATACCTAGGAGAAACAGTGTCTAGTGCCCCATCTCCAGAACAGAGCCCTGAGTAACACTCAGTTTTACACTAATGCCAGAGTACTAGTCACAGGTTAACGCTTTTGGAATATACTCAGACCAACAGCCTACAAGTTAACGCCACCAGAATAGCACACCTGGGGTCACAGCCCTGTGTAACACCTTCATAGTGACAGCCTTGAGTAGTGCCCTTACAATGACACCCAGAGGGTTCTCCAGGGAGAACGAACTTCAGATTAAGGCCCTGTGAATGAAGTCTTTTCATTCTGAGTTTCAGAGAAGCCCTTTAGTCGTACTGCAGCTGAGTGACCATCATGGGCTGGGAACTATCATCCATGGAACTCAGGCCTGGGAGAAGATTTGCATGTGGCAGGGGTCAGGGGGATGTAACAGGAAAGAGAGGAGAGGTGTGTCAGCTTGCCAAGGCAGTGACAACCTCCATTCTGTTTCCAAAGACAGAGGAAGCAACTGGGAACCCCCACTGGTCACTGGAATATGACCTTGTGACTTGATGTGTGAGAAGATGGGCAGGGTGGTGCTAGCATTGGAATCACCAGCCCCCAGACTGCCCTCCCTCAAAGGCTCCTACACCTGGCTGGGCATGGTGGCTCATGCCTGTAATCTCAGCACTTTGGGAAGCTAAGGTGGGAGGATCACTTGAGCTCAGGAGTTCAAAACCAGCTTGGGCAACACAAGGAGACCCTGTCTTTACAAAAGAAATTTTTAAAACTTAGCCAGGCATCTGTCTTTCCCTTCCTGTCACTATCCTCCAGTTTTCCCTCTGTCTTTCTCTAGGTCTCCGTGTCTCTGTGTCTCTTTTCATCTTGCCGAGGGTGGTGCTGTGGGTGGGTGGGCTGCTAATCACCTGGCTCTGCTTTTGCCAGAAGAGAGAGATAGGGTAGAGAACTTGACTTTGACGGGGTCGGTACTACCTGCTTGAATTGTTCCTCGTAGGTCCATTCGTGAGGATGGAGTCCAGGGGGCTGGCTAGAAGGTGAGCTGGGCCCCTGGGCCCCTGGACGGCTCTCCGAAGCTGCCTCCTCCTCTGCTCCGGCTTCCTCTCCCTCCTCATCTTCTTCAGCGTCTTCCTCTTCCTCAGCCCCAGCCTCCCCCAAGGCCCCCTCAAGGGCCTGTAGGGTCCGATGGTCAGGCAGGGGAGGCCGGGGTGGCAGCAGTGGGCGTGGAGGTGCCAATGGCCCCACCCCCTGGGCCAGCCGAGCAGCCTGCTGCCTCTGCAGGGCTTCCATGACAGCTTCCAGGCGCAGTCCCCCAGCTGAAGGGGGCCCTGGTACCAGGCGGGACCCCGAGGAAAGGGCCGCCTGTGGGGGAGGGAATTATGGATGCTGGGCCCTGCTGGCCCTATAGCCCCCAACACAAAGGGAGGTGGTCATAGATTCAGCGAAGTGCAGGGGTCACAAGGAAAGAAGCAGAAATATAGCTTTCCTAAAGGTGAACAGAAATAGGACCAGACACAGGGAATCAGAAATGGCCATTGACTGAGGACTGGGAGACTGAGCAGATCAGAGAGGGTGACAGGGACCAAGAGATATCGGAAATGGCGGAGGGAGGGAGAGAGAAAGAAAAGGAGAAGGGGAGATGTCTGACAGAGACAATGACAGGGAGATGTGGAAATAGAGATGGAACAGGGTGACAAGGAGAGACAGAAGTGGGGTGACACAGAGACTTGAGAGGGACCAAGATGGAGAGAGGCAGAGATATCAGGCAGAGACAGGGTAGAGTGACAGAGATGGAGAGAGACTGGATACTGGGCAGAGAGACAGGGAGGGTAAGAGAGATAGAGGAGCAAGAGATAAATATGAAAGATCTAAGTGACAGGTAGCTCAGAGACGGACAGAGACAGAGAGGCAGAGGCGGAGATAGATAAATAGTGAGACAGGGGTTGAGAGATAGGGAAAGACCAAGATAGCAGGAAACAGAAGAGATTAGAAAAAGACAGTGAAATAGAGAGGGACCGGCAGAGACAGGGACGGGAAAAACAGCCGGAGAGAGGGGCAGAGGACAGGCACCGAGGAGTCGCGGGAATGGAGGGCGGTGGGGACGGGCACCAGACCGGACGGGCAGGAGGCGGCGGAGCCGCGACGCCCGGCTTCCTCGCTCCAGGCGCCCGGCGGCCGCACTCACCTGCCTGGCGTGGCCCGCTGCCCCTGGCGTCTCCACGGCGCTGCCTCCCGGGCGGTCCTGGCCTCGGCTGGGTCCCCGCGGTGCGCTCCCACCGCCCTGCGCTCCTCTGGCCGCGGTGCGCTCACTCGCCGCGCAGCTGGCGGCGACCGCGGGGGCGGGACCCGAGAGGGGCAGGGCGGGCGGGGCGCTTGGGGAGAGGTCCCTGTGGGCTCCGCCGCTCTCAGCCCCCCAACAGGTGTCTCCCACCTTCCTCCAGCCAGCTTAGGGAGGCAGGGGGCGCTGGAGAGCTGCGGGGGAGTCGTGAGAGAGTGAGGGCTCCACCGCCACCGGACTCGGGACCAGAGCCCCGCCCAGTCTCACAAGTCGTGCCTCCAACACCCACATTCAGCACTGGGCTTCCACACACAAACAGCCGCGTCCACACACCAACACACCTTGTCACAAGTTCAGGCGCACAGCTGCCCAGTCTCACACGTTCAGTGACACGGTCACCACAGTGTCAATGGCCTGGGCAAGCTGTGATCAGGAAGGGAAACCCTCTGCAGGATGCTGCGGTGAGTGTGAAGGGTCTGGTCAGAATTGAAGCTTCTCCCCTTGCGGTGATCAGTCCTGCCCTGCCCACGCGCTGTCCCCAACTGCAGGCATGCTGCAGTTTGCACACATGTGTGCACATGGTGGTGGACCCCCACGCCTATGCACTCACACACACTCAGGTCTTTAAGCTGGCTGCACACCCACAGCAGGGTACACACACCCACAGCATGCAGGTACACAGCCATACACAGTTTTTGTCTCTTTTGACGTTCTATTATGGAAATTTTTCTTTCTTTCTTTCTTTCTTTCTTTCTTTCTTTCTTTCTTTCTTTCTTTCTTTCTTTCTTTCTTTCTTTCTCTCTCTCTCTCTCTCTCTCTCTCTTTCTTTCTTTCTTTCTTTCTTTCTTTCTTTCTCTTTTTTTCTTCCTTTTTTTTTTGACAGTCTTACTCTGTCACCCAGGCTGGAGTGCAGTGGCATGATCTGGGCTCACTGCAACCTCAGCCTCCCAGGTTCAAATGATTCTGCTACCTCAGCCTCTCGAATAGCTGGGAATAGCTGGGATTACAGGCACCCACCAGCAGGCCAGGCTAATTTTTGTCTTTTTATTAGAGATGGGGTTTCACCATTTGGCCAGGCTGTCTCAGACTCCTGACCTCAAGTGATCCACCCACCTTGGCCATCCAAAGTGCTGGGATTACAGAAGTGAGCCACCGTACCCAGCCTCTAGTATGAAAATTTTCAAATATAGATGAGTGAATAGTATAATGAAACAGTGGTACTCATCATAGGCTTGTTTCAACAGTGACTGGCACTTCACCTATCTTCACACACATTCTCCACTCATGTGTACCTGACTCCCACATCTGTATCTCCAGAACCCCTCAGCCCACCACTTTGAGCCCTCCCCCTAACTATTCCAAGATGCTGAAATGCTGTTCCTTATTTGGGGGTCCTGAGTAGCAGGCCTCTTAGAATTTCTGCTCTGAGTAGCCTGGACCCCACTCCCCTTGGGCATCCTCATACTTCTTGTTTCTTCCTGTGCCCAAGGGGACCACCTACCAAATGTGAGGGCCACCATGAGGTGACGTTAAGTGTGTAAGTGAACAGCAGGTGTCTGTAGGGGTGACATCTAGCATAGGTATGAAACCGTGGCACCAGAGACTGTCTTCTGACCTCACACCCAAAGGGCAGGAATCCAGACACAACCTTTGTCTCCTTCCTCCTCCTTTTTCTTCTCCCAATCAGTCCACTTCTCTCAGCTTCAGCTTGTTCTGGCTCAGACCACCAGCTCTTCTGACCAGGATCCCATGGTGGGTGCCTCTGCCCTGCTCTCTCTGCCTCCAGCCACCACCCCTTCTGCACCCTTCTGTGCCCAGCTTCTACTGCAGCACTAAGTCCTGGTTCTCTACGGCCCGTTCTGGCCACACTGGGGCTCAGCCCCACTCATATCTTTGGCTCCCCCCATGTCTTCCACCTCAGATTTCAGACCTCTGGGTCTATCAGAACCCCCAGCCCCCAGAAGCTCCAGTGATCCAGTCACCATCAGTACTGATGCCTCCTCCCTGATAGCTTTGTTTGGTGTGAATACCCTGGGGCAAAGCCAAGCCTCCGCCTCTGCCACCCCCTTTCTGATGCTGGGAGGGGAGAATCTGAATGCGCCAGGCAGACAGACATGCCCTGAAAGTCTAGTGGAAGTCTGGAGAGCAGAGGATAGCGATCCCAGAAACCCTGCACCCTGCTTGCTCCTTTTCCCTCCACCACAGCTTCTTCTGGCTGCTCAGAGGTGCCTGGACAAAGGTAGATGGTGAGAGTGTCTTCCGTGAAAGGTAGGAAGTGGCTTGGGGAAATTCCAATTCTGAGTGTTTAGAGATCACTTTGTAGGGTTTGGGTTGAGGGGCAACAGGCTGGGCAGTTACTCCCCAGTCCCCCAAATCAATCAAGCAAAGTTAATTCACTTCTGGGGTCTGGGCCAGGAGGGCTACAACTGGGAAGGGCTGAGGGGAAGGAATACTCCTGACTGGGACCTGGTTCATCTCTCTTCATCTGTGAAAAGGAAAGGCTGCCCCGCACACCCACAGTCCTATACCTCACAGAGACAGAGACAGACCTAGACCTTCAGAGACCCATGCTTCATTCATCCAACACATATTTATTATCTATTTTTTTGCCAAGCACTGGTGGACACAGGAGCCAATAAAACAAAGTCCCTATTATAATGGTACAATTCTAAGTGGGGAAAATATACAGTGTGTCCGATGGTGATAAGTACCATGGAGAAAAATGTAGCTGGGTTGGGGGGAACAGAAAGGGAAGTATTAGTTACCTATTGCTGTGTAACAAATCACTCCATAATTCAGCAGCTTAAAACAACAAACATTTATTTTCTCACAATTCTGTAGGTCTGGATGGTTCTGACTCATTGTCTCTTATGGTGTTGTAGTGAAAAGGTTGGCCAGGGCTGCAGTCATCTGAAGGCTTGACTGGGACTGGAGGATCTACTTCCAAGATGGCTCACTTGCATGGCTGTTGGCAGGGAGCCTGTTTCCCTGCAATGTGGGCCTCTCTATAGGATTGCTTGTCTGTCCTCCCAACATGGCAGTTGGTTTCCCCAAGAATGATCCAAGAAAGAGAGACTCTTTAGTTAGCAATGCTTTTTATGGCCTAGTCCTAGAAGTCACACACTGTTATTTCTGTCATGTTATTTGTGAAAATACATTAAGTCTAGCCCACTCAAAGGGGAGGGGGAGGAATTTACACTTCACCTCTTGAAGGACAGAGCATCAGAAATTTTGTGATGGTATTTAAAATTACCATGCAAGAGATACTATTCTATAAGTGTCGAAGAACTCAGTGAGCAGGAATTGAAGGAGGGGAAAAAGACGGCTATGGCTACATGGGTACCTAGGGAAGAGCACTGCAGTCAGAATAGCAGGTGCAAATACCGCAGGGTAGAAGTTTGCTTGATGTGTTGGAAGAAAGCAAGGAGGCCACTAGGTTGGAATGGGGCATTGAAGGGGTGAGTGGTTGGAATGTCTGGTCAGACAAAATGGGCCTTGGAGTAGGCCCTTGTAAGGATTGAAAGGATAGAATGAGATGGAAAGTCATTGGATATGTCTCAGCAGAGTGAAAGTCTGACTGGCTGCTGTGTGGAGAACCTTCCACACAGGATGCATACATGAGGATCAGTTAAGTGGCCATTACAATAGTCTAGGCAACAGATGATGGTGTCTTAAACCAGGGTGGGGGCAGTGGAGGTGAGAAGACATGGTTACAGTCTGGATATATTCTGCAGATAAAAATAGTATTTGATGATGGATTGGGTGTGGGATGTGAGAGAATGAGACGTGTCCAAAATGTCTCTGGACAGCTGGATAAATGGAGGTGCCCTTAATTCAGACAGCAAAGGCTATGGGGTGCTGGTGGTGTGAGGTTGGGAGAATTCGGTTTGCTTTGGATATCGCAAGTCTGAGCTACCTATTAGACAACAAAGTGGAGATGTTGAGTAGAGATGAAGGCGGTAAGATTTCCAACTCTGGTGCTCAGGGAAGAGATTTAGGCTGAGACAGAAATTTAGAAGTCAAGATATATAGATGGTAAAGTCACACAATCACCTAGGAAGGGGTATTAAAAAAAAAAAAACAGGTTTGAGGACTAAGCCCAAGGA
This sequence comes from Cheracebus regulus, assembly GCA_963574635.1. Taxonomy (NCBI): domain Eukaryota; kingdom Metazoa; phylum Chordata; class Mammalia; order Primates; family Pitheciidae; genus Cheracebus; species Cheracebus regulus. The sequence continues at coordinate 32,652 of CAUYQU010104855.1, forward strand.
AGTCAGAGAATGAGAAGATAAGAATCCAGCAGCTAGGCGCAATGGCTCATGCCTGTAATCCCAGCACTCTGGAAGGCCAAGGCGGGTGGACTACTTGAGGTCAAGTTTGGCCAACATGGTGAAACTGTCTCTACAAAAAAAAAAAAAAAGTAAAAAAGGGGGGAAGAATCCAGTAATGCAGTAAAGAGGCAATTAAGGAAGAGTAGTGTCCCAGAAGTCAAGAGTGCCTTCAGAGTGATTACCTGTGTAAACTCAAAGTTGAGAACTAAGGGGGAGGCTTGGGTGTGTTCAAGATTTGGCTTCATCTGTAACTCATAACCCACCGTCATGGCCGAGGAAGGCATTGCTGCTGGAAGTGTAATGGACGTTAATATTGCTTTACAAGAGGTGCTGAAGACCGCCCTCATACATGATGGCCTAGCATGTGGAATTCGTGAAGCTGCCAAAGCCTTAGACAAGCGCCAAGTCCCTCTTTGTGCGCTTGCATCCAACTGTGATGAGCCTATGTATGTCAAGTTGGTGGAGGCCCTTTGTGCTGAATACCAAATCAACTTAACTAAGGTTGATGACAAGAAACTCGGGGAATGGGTCAGCCTCTGTAAAACTGACAGAGAGGAGAAGCCCCGTAAAGTGGTTGGTTGCAGTTGTGCAGTAGTTAAGAACTGTGGCAAGGAGTCTCAGGCCAAGGATGTCATAGAAGAGTACTTCAAATGCAGGAAATGAAGAAATCAATCTTTGGTGTGCACGTTTGCGTGCGCGCACACACACACATACACACACAGTGGAGAACTATGACATGACCAATGGATTTAGCAGCAGAGATTGGGAGGGTCCTGGGAACCTAGTCCTTTGTGGAAGTTTGGGGGGAATGACAAGGCAAGCTGGGGCATCCCTGACAGATGTGGGTTGTGACCCTAGAGGCAGAGGTGGGTTAGAGTGGAAGGGATCCCCCAAGGAGGCATGGCTTTGCAACCTGGGGTCAATGAAGAGGTGCCAGCCAGGGCCTATCACTCCTGATATGGTGATAGGGTGAAGAGTCAGGGGTAGTGGCAGTGAAGCGTCGGGGTCAGGATGGCCAACTTACCTGGACTCCACTCACAAATTGACTTTTGATGTTGTTTCCAAATGCAGTTATACATACAGTCTTTTGGTTTTGTGTTCATAGAATGTTAAAATATGTAACTTTTATGACCATGTTTCTTCCATTTTTAATATACCAGGAATCCTGAGAAGCAGGGGTAATCTATGCCTTACGCTCAGAACAGGGCCAGGACGAGGGTAAGGCAGGCTTGGTGTGTAGGGTGCAGAAGTTAAGAAGGTAAGAGCAGGGTCTTTGGGAGTGAGTGCACTTTAGGCACCTCTCTTGCCTTACCCTAGTCCTGGCCGTACCTACCCCACATACTGCCAGGTAGTGTGCCTGTCTTTCACACTGGGAGCCCCTACACTAGTGGTAGGTCCTGCGGAAGGCAGACCACAGACTGGAGGAACTCCTATATTTGGTGGGGGCAGACACTACTCTGGGAGCCCAGAAATAGCCAACTGAGAACTAGGCCTCTTTTAGCTAAAAAGTGGGTGCACACTGCCACCCCATGGCCATCCAGGGGAGAATTCTTAGAACTGTTCCCAGAACTGCACAGAGGTAAGGCTAAGACATACTCCAGGTCACCCTGCCCTGAATTTCTCAAATTGTGGCATTCACAACTGTGTTTGAGGGGATCTTATTGAAAATGCTAATCTCTGGCAACGGAGCTCAGTAGTCTGAGCTACTGACTCAAACAGTGTCCTAGGTGAGTCTAAGGCACACTCAAGTATATAGTCCCTACTAGTCAAAAGCCACCATCTTGTCAGGCACAGTGGCTTGTTCCTGTTATCCCAGCTATGCCGAATGCTGAGGGAAGATCACTTGAGGCCAGGAGTTGGAGCCCAGCCGGGGCAATATAGCAAGACCCTGTCTCTAAACAAAATTTAAAAAGCTAACCAGGTGGCATTTGCCTATAGTCCCAGCTGCTCATAAGGCTAAGGCAGGAAGATTGCTTGGGACCAGGAGTTCAAGGCAGCAGTGAGCTATGATCACGTCACTGTGCCACTGCACTCCAGCCTGGGAAACAGAGAAGACCCCAACTCTTAAAAAACAAAAAAAAAAAAAAAAAAAGCAGCTACCACGAATCACACAGCAAGAGAGATCTGGAGGTCCCCAGGAGTCAGAGGCTTTTTCTGGCTGCTCAGACACAGAAAAAGATGAAACAGATCGACTAATCTTTATTAACAGGAACAGACAGATGGACAGAGAATGCAGCAGGGGCTGTCTGAAAACTGTGATGTATGTGTGTGTATGTGTGTGTGTTATGTGTGTTTGTGTGTGTAAAAGGCCTTCTCCAGGCCAGGAAGGGCCCCTTGGAATTAGGCCCACCTGTCTAGATCCTCTCCTCGGTGGTGGGTCCTGGCCTGAAACCAATTTCCCCATCACACCTCCAAAGAAGGAATGGGGGTCTTTCTGGGATGGAAGACTCTGACTTCAAGCATTCTTCACATTACTCTGGTTCCCCAGCTGATTTTGTTGCTGAGGGGGTTGAGGACAAGCTACAGGGGCACTTGCATAGCAGGGGAGTAGAATGGGGATAAGGCATATGGTGAGGACAGGGGAGAAGAGGAAGGGCATCATAGCTACAGGTGAAGGGGGCCTCCAAAGGGCAGCTCCTCTTCCCCCTCAAATTGCTGCTGGATTGAGGAGTCAGAGTGAGACACTATAATACCCTCCCCCAACCTTAACTCCAGAACCCGTTTGGTGGGGAGGGGGTAGGAAGCTGTGGAGCTCTGGAAAGGCCTGAGTTAGTGAGTCAAGCTTGTGATGTGTGTTTGAACACAACTGGCTCCCTTGGTATACTGGGGGCTCCCTCTCTGGATGGGTGTGAGTGCATGGTCCTACTGTACACATAGGTCTCAGTGTCTATATGTGTCTCATTTGTTCCCATGGGTCTCTATGTTTGGATACATAAGCATGGATATCTCTGCTCATACAGCAGGAACTCAGGATCTGCATGGTGTGAGTACGTCCCTGTCTGTAAACATGGGCTCCAGCAAGTGGATATATGCGGGCCTGCCCGCTCCTGTCCATCCATAGGTCTTCCTTCAGGCCTGGCTGGTCAAGGGTCCTGGCCGAAGAGGTAGGTGGTGAGCTCAAGCCGGAGGCCCCGAGCATAGGAGCGGAGAATATAGAAGAGGGTGAGGAAGTCCTGGGTGCTGAAGACAGTGTCAGCCAGAGCGAAGGCCAGGGTGGATGGGATGACACCCCGGCCGTACTCCACCATCCATGTGTTTGGCCCCCACTCCACAGCCGTGGCCTCACCAGGCCCATGCACTACCGTCTCTCCTGGGGGACAGGGAGCACCCGAGTGAGGAGCCTAGCTCTGCCCTGCCCTTTCATGGCTGCTGCTTCCCTGGCCCATGGGCTATCTAGGGGTGGGGAATGGAGAGGGGGCTTCAGAAAAACAAAAAGCCCTATCTCACTGGGCTGGCCACTCCTACATGTTCTGTGACATCACCTGGCCCATGTCCTCTCTTTGGGGAAGCCATGGAGGGCTACCTTGCCTGGCCATGGACCCACTGTATGGAAGTCTGCACTCTCAAGCCTCACTCAAATCAAACAGAAATTTAGCCAAACGTAGGCTGGACTGTAGCTAGGGAAGGGGTAGTTCCAGGGCTTGTAATGTAAGGCTTTATCTGAAAAGTGTAGCTGTTCAACCACCATGCCTGTGATGCATACACCCAACCTCAAACATACTGGGAAGTCCAGTGCTCTACTTCTTAACTGTTTCACTATTGAAAACCAAAAAAGATAACTGTCTGTCTTGTCTTTGGGGTATTGAGAGCATTTCTGATTACCCACTATCTCCCTAACAGTTGCTGGAATATTGGCTGGGTGAAATTGTGCCTGGGCAGACAAAAATCAGACATGATTAGCAGGAAGTTATGCTTTGTTTCCTTTTGACAGAGGAAAGCAGGAGTCCCTCAGCTCTGCCCCAACCAATCACCTGTGGCTTATGGGAGGGGAAGGGAACCATGAGGAGCCCCCTCAACACACTCCTTTTCCATGCCATGCTCCCCGCAATTGTGGGCACCCCACGCGTGAAGGGACCCACTTCTCTGACAGCGCCTCCTTACCCACCTGGGTAGAAGACCTCACTTTTGGTGGTGCCCTCTCTCCACTGGTGGAAGGTCCCAGAGATGATGGTATCCGAGATCTCAGCCCAGTAGCGCCCTGAGTGACGATCACATGGACACGATCAGAGTATTCGCGCCATCGCCACGGCCCAGCCAAACATCAGAAAGGAGGGCATGGGCCCCTTTACAACCCCAGCCTCCCAGTCCAGCCTGCCGCTAGCACTGACCCGAGTGGCCGCGGGAGCCCAGGGCGGTGCCGAAGAGCAGCACATACTCGGACAGCGAGGCGTGCAGAAGGCACATGGCGCCCATCCAGCCGCCTGCATTCACGAACACCCACTGCAGCTCCTCGTCGGGCAACACGTGGCCTGGGTGCAGCCGCCGCAGCTCCACGATCAATCGAGAGAAGGCTAGCTCGTGGTCCAGCCCTGGCGGAGGGAAAGGGGCGGTGGAGTCAGGGCCGGCACTTTCGGAACCCTGGGCTCGGCTCCCGGGCCGGCCGCTCCCCTCCCCGCTCTCTGCCCGCTCACCAGCGTATTGCCGGGCCAGCTGCGCGATCTCTTCGCGCTGGAAGACGAAGCTCTGCGTCCCCAGCCAGAGCCAGACGACCTGGGTCAGCACCGCTGCGACAGCCAGGAGCAGCGCAGCCCACGCCCACCGCCGGCCCACTGCCCACTGCATCCCGGCGGGCGGCCTGGCACGGCGCAGCGTAGGAGGGAGCCGGGGCCCGAAGCTTTGCGCTCACCGCCTCGGAGCCCGTCGGCTACCCACGACGCGCTCCTCCGCCACCGCCGTGGTACCGCTCGCCCTGACCAATCGGAGCGGCCTGGGCACCTTGGCACCACCCCCCTTCGGTCGAACCATTTCCTCGGGGGGAGCGCGGAGGAGAGGGGAGGGGCCGCGCACAGGCGACGAGGGGGCGGAGCCAAGTCGCCCAGCTGCCGTAGGCAGGGTCTTCAGGCGTGGTCTGACCTAATGCCACTCTATATGGGGATAGAGATGAGGGTAGTGAGACCCAGAATGGACTAGCCCACACGAGCTCGCTGGCTAGTGAAGCAGACGAGCCCGGAAGTGGAGCCTTCTGGGACTCACGATGGTTAAGGCCTGCCATAACCAGCACGTAAGCGGAGAGGAGGTAGTTCAAGCTGGGAGCCCTAGGGTGGGCATTCCAGAGGCGGTGACACCGGAGCTGTGTCTTTAAGAGCGCGGAGAAGGGGCATGTCAGCCCCCAGGGACCGGCCCCTAGAGCAAAGGCCCCCGAGGAGAGACAGCGTGGGGTCTTCAGGGCCCTACAATTCCTTCTCTGTTCTGCAGCACAAAATGTGAGAGGAGGCCTTGTAAACCAGCTGTGGGTCATCAGCAGGGGAGGAAAGGGATTAGATTTTGTCACCGAGTGGCACAGGACTACCGAGTGGAGGGGAGCAAGATGAGTCATGGAGACCATGACTATGGTCCAAGTAAGAGAGAAGGTCTGTCAGTGGAGATGGAAGAAAGAAATGAGCTTAACAACTCTGGAAATGGACTTGGCTGGGCTTGATCTCTTCTTCCTGGAATACTTTTCCCCCTTTATCCTAGCCCCACTTTTCCCTTATTTGGCTAACATCCTTTACATATCTAGCTGGCAATTGAGTGTCCAGGTCTGGAAGCCCAGATCCAGTCTGGAGACAGAGCTGGGAGTTGTCATTCAGGCAACAGATGTTTTGTTAGCACTTGTATGTGCCAAGTTCTGTGGTGACCATTAGGGATATGGCTGGAAACAATGGTTCCACTCCCCAGCTTAGAGATCTCACTAGAGAGTCTACAGAATACCTCTAAGATTGGATAAAATCTCACAGGGAGAGAGAATAGAGTAAGATAAGGCTTAAGACAGAGCCTGGGAGAGCACCAACAGCAAAGGGTAGGCAGAGGAAGAAGAAAGCTAACAGGAAAAGAAACAAAAGAGAAAAGAGACAGCATAGTGCGGTGATTAAGAAATAAACTCTGGAGCTGGACTGCCTGAGTTCAAAGCCTGGCTACTACCTACTAGTTGTCTGATCTTGAGCAGGTTACTTAAAATTTCTGTGACTTAGTTTTCTTACCTGTAAAATGAAATGAACAAAAGTACCTACCACATAGTACGAATCTGCATTGTGACGAGATTAAATAGTTTAATATTTATAAAGTGGTACCTCACATGGTGAGCATTTTATGTGATGGTTATATATATAAAACATAAAGGAACTGGAAGAGAGTAGTAGCCTCATATGTTTTTGACCTTAAAGAAAAAATCTGAGGCTGGGTGCGGTGGTGGCTCATGCCTGTAATCCCAACACTTTGGGAGGCTGAGTGAGGCAGATCACTTGAGTCCAGGAATTTGAGACCAGGCTGGGCAACATGGTGAAACCCCATTTCTACAAAAAATACAAAAATTAGGAGTAGAGGTGCATACCTGTAGTCCCAGCTACTCAGGAGGCTGAAGTGGGAGGATCGCTTGAGCCTGATAAGTGGAGGTTGCAGTGAGCCAAACTTGTGCCACTGCCCTCTAGTCTGGGCAACAGAGCTAGACCCTGCCTCAAAAACAGAAAAAGAAAAAAAAAAAGGCCCAGCACCATGGCACATGCCTGTAATTCCTGAGCTCAGGAGTTTGAGACTACCCCGGACAACATGGTGAAACCTCGTCTCTACTAAAATACAAAAAATTAGCCAGGCATGGTAGCAGGCTCCTGTAGTCCCAGCTACCCAGGAGGCTGAGGCAGGAGAATCGCTGGAACCCAGAAGGTGGAGATTGCAGTTAGCTAAGTTCGTACCATCCAGCCTGGGCAACAGAGGGAGACCCTGGCGAAAAGGAAAGGAACAGGAAGGGAAGGGGAGGGGAGGGGAAGGGGGAGAGGGGAGGCGGAGGGGAAGGGGGGAGGGGAGGGGGGAGGGGAGGGGGAGGGATGGGGGAGAAACTGAGGCAAAATTAACATAGAAAGGAAAGGAAGAAAGAAAAAGAAAGAGCTGAGGCAAATTAACATAGAGAATTTATTTGGGCCAAGATAGAGAACAGCTCCTCAGGACACATTTCCAAGTTGCCTTGGGGAATGTTGATAAAAGCAGGTTTTTATTTTTATTTTTTATTTTCTTAGAGATGGATTCTTACTCTGTTGCCCAGGCTGGAGTGCAGTGGTGTGATCTTGGCTCACTGTAACCCCCACCTCCCAGGTTCAAGCTATCCTCTTTCCTCAGCCTCCCAAGTAGCTGGGACCACAGTGTGCACCACCATGTCCGGCTAATTTTTGTATTTTTAGTAGAGACGGTTTTGCCATATTGGCCAGGCTGGTCTCAATGTGGGTGGGGGAAGGTGAGATATGACTGCTGTTACATGCTGTCACACTTCTTTTTTTTTTTTTTTTTTTTAATTTTTTGAGATAGAGTCTTGCTCTTGTTGCCCAGGCTGGAGTGCAATGGCACAGTCTCAGCTCATTGCAACCTCCATCTCCTGGGTTCAAGTGATTCTCCTGTCTTAGCCTCCTGGATAGCTGGGAATACAGGTGTGTGCCATAACACACGGTTAATTTTTGTAATTTTAGCAGAGACAGGGTTTCACCATGTTGGCCAGGCTGGTCTTGAACTCCTGACTTCGTGACCCACCTGCCTCGGCCTCCCAAAGTGCTGGGATTACAGGTGTGAGCCAGCCCACCTGGCCACCACCCTGTTGTGTTTATGTTTTTGAGATGGAGTCTCGCACTGTCCCCCTGGCTGGAGTGCAGTGGCAGGATCCTGGCTCACTGCACCCTCTGCCTTCAGGGTTCAAGCAATTCTCCTGCCTCTGCCTCTTGAGTAGCTGGGGTCACTGGTGCCCACCACCATGCCCCGCTAATTTTTTGTATTTTTAGTAGAGATGGGTTTTCACCATGTTGGCCAGGCTGGTTTCAAACTCCTGACCTCATTGTTCACCCGCCTCAGCCTCCCAAAGTGCTGGGATTACAGGCATGAACCACCGCGCCTGGCCCATGCTGTCACATTTTAATGCCTCTCTGGGCCTTATAATTAAAAGGGGCTGGCATTTCTCTGTTAAAGTTTCTTTTCTTTCTCAAGAGTGATGGAATGAAGGGTTAACACAGTTAAATATAATTGTGAGATTCAATAAGTTGATGGGAAATGGTCATTAGACTTCTCAGTAGAAGCACGTGGCAGAGACAATGCTATGCATTCACAAATCCATTTCCTTTTGTTCTTGGGCAGCTAGATTACATTCTATAGTCTACTCTGGGTTATGTGATTGCATTCTGGCCAAGGAAATATAGATAGAAATGATGTATGACACTTCCAGGCCTGGCTCCTAAAATCTCTGAAATTCTTTTTTTTTTCTTCTTGTTAAGAGACAGGATCTTGCTATGTCACTCCCAGAGTTGTATCAAACTCTTAGGCTCAAGTGATCTCCCACCTCGGCTTCCCAACTACCTGGGGGACTACAGGAACATACTAGCATGCCCAGCTTGAAATTCTTTATGTTTTCTTTATTCCCTTATCTATTACTGTAGTTATAGAATATTCAGAGACCCTAGGAAATGGCATAGCCACTAGATGGATGGCACCTGGATCCCTGAATGCTGCTTGAAACCGAGCTCCCTGTTACCCCCAGAATCAACTGTAGTGCTAAGCCATTGAGTTTTGGGGGTTATTACATCAACTAAGATTATTTACCCAGACAATATAGGGCAAAAGATGTGTTACAATATACTGTGCAGCTAAGTGTAGAGGCCAGAAAGATCACCTATGTTTTTAAGAAACATTGTGGGCCGGGCAGGATCGCTCATGCCTGTAATCCCAGCACTTTGGGAGGCAGAGGCAGGTGAATCACCTGAGGTCAGGGATTCGAGACCATCCTGGCCAACTTGGTGAAACTCTGTCTCTACTACAAATACAAAAATTAGCTGGGTGTGGTGGTGCATGCCTGTAATCCCAGCTACTGGGGAGGCTGAGGCAGGAGAATCACTTGAACCTGGGAAGCAGAGGTTGCAGTGAGATTGCACCACTGCACTCCAGCCTGGGCGACAGAGCGAGACTCCATCTCAAAAAATAAACAGAAAAAAAGAAATTTGGCAGAGAAATTAAGGATGAAGAAGGGATTATGTAGAACAGAATGCAGTATTGATGTTTTTGCATTGGTTCAGGCTTCTGCGGCATTCTGACTTGACAGTTCACTAACAACCCTGAGCAGCAGGGATTAGCCCCTAAATTTGGTCTCTGCTCCCCATTCCAGGAACAGCTTTCTGGGATCATCAGGGCCTACAGCTCCCCTATCTGGTCTTTCAGAAAGATTTTCCAGGACTTTCCAGGCGTGGTGGCTAAGCCTGTAATCCTAGCACTTTGGGAGGCTGAGACGGGCAGATTACCTGAGGTCAGAAGTTCAAGACCAGCCTGGCCAACATGGTGAAAACCCATCTCTACAAAAATACAAAAATTAGTCAGGCATGATGGCAGGTGCTTGTAATCCCAGCTGCTTGGGAGGCTGAGGCAGGAGAATCACTCGAACTGGAGGTGGAGATTGCAGTGAGCTGAGATCATGCTACTGCACTCCAGCCTGGGCAACAGAGCACGACTCCATCTCAAAAAAAAAAAAAAAAAAAAAAAGCTTTTCCAGCTTACACTGTTTAAAATAAAAAATAATAATAAAAAAAGGAGTGTCCAGGGCAGCGGACTAAGGGGTTAGGGATCACAGCCGTCTTTCCCCCAGATGTAATAGCAGAGATCAGTGTCAGAGGCATCTGAACCAGAGCAACTCCATCTTAAATAGGGGCTAGGTAAAATGAGGCAGAGACCTACTAGGCTGCATTCCCAGACAGTTAAGACATTGTAAGTCACAGGATGAGATAGGAGGTTGGCACAAGATACAGGTCATAAAGACCTTGCTGATAAAACTTGCAGTAAAGAAGCCAGTCAAAACCAAGAAGGCCACAAAAGTGACCTCTTGTCATCCTCACTGCTACACTCCCACCATCGCCATGACAGTTTACAAATGCCATGGCAATGTCAGGAAGTTGCCCTCTATGGTCTAAAAAGGGGAGGCATGAATAATCCACCTCTTGTTTAGCATACCATCAAGAAATAACTGGCTGGGTGGGGTGGTTCACACCTGTAATCCCAGCACTTTGAGAAGCCAAGGCAGGCGGACCATCTGAGGTCAGGAGTTTAAGACCAGCCTAGTCAACATGGTGAAACCCCGTCTCTACTAAAAATACAAAAATTAGCTGGGCATGGTGGCGAGCACCTGTAATCCCAGCTACTTGGAAGGCTAAGGAAGGAGAATCACTTGAACCTGGGAGGCAGAGTTTCCAGTGAGCCAAGACCAAGCCACTGGACTCCAGCCTGGGCAACAGACTGAAACTCTGTCTCCAAAAAAAAAAAAAAAAAACCATAAAAATGGGAAACCGAGGCTGGGCACCGTGGCTCACACTTAAAATCTCAGCACTTTGAGAGGCGGAGGCAGGCAGATTACAAGGTCAGGAGTTCAAGACCAGCCTGACCAACATGAAACCTTGTCTCTACTAAAAATACAAAAATTAGCCAGGTGTGGTGGCGTGTGCTTGTAATCCCAGCTACTCAGAAGGCTGAGGCAGAAGAATCGCTTGAACCCGGTAGGTGGAGGTTGCAATGAGTCAAGATTGTGCCACCACACTCCAGCCTGGGCAAAAGAAATCTAAAAAAAAAAGGCAATTAGCAGCCCTCAGGGGTGCTCTGTCTATGGAGTAGCCATTCTTTTATTCCTTCACTTTCCTAATAAACTTGCTTTCACTTCACGCTATGGACTCACATTGAATTCTTTCTTGCGTGAGATCCAAGAACCCTCTCTTGGGGTCTGGATTGGGACCCCTTTCCTGTAACAATGCCTCTGGGATCTAGAAGGGAGGGAGCTGGGTAGGCCCCATCTTAGCCATTCTCTTCTTCCTCCAAAAAATGACCTTGGGGAGTCACGGAAAGAGGAGAGTTATGGAGATGTTCTTGAAGAGATGTTCCTGATGGGGGTCAGGATTTAGTTGCAATTATTCAGAGGTGGGACTGAAGCACTGATGTTCTTGGGAAAATGGAGCTGTCTATAAACTCTAATCACTCAAACAAATACAACTGAGAGGACAGAAAAGCAGATCTCCTGTTCCTATCTTACCTTTTTGGATACTATGGACAGTCAGTGGGAAAGGTAAAACCCCCATTTTTCAGTCCCCAGCTCCCTGCCTCCTACCTCAGAAGGTAGCCTCTTCTAATTCCAGTCTGAGGACCCTAGGGCAGAGATCAAGTAAATGACCCATGACCTAGTTTTTGCAGCTCAATTGCAAAACACCTGGCTTGGCTTGGCCTGGACTGGGGGAAGGGACATCCCTGCTATAGCTCAGCTTCTAACTCACACTAGGTTTCTGTCCTGCATTCCACTGAAGTTTCAGAGGCATCTCACAGCACTGGGAAGAGCCTTGGAAACTTGCATTCAAATCTCAGCTTGGCCACTAATTCTCTAGGTTACCTTGAGTCCTCTGGTCCCCTCTGGGAAATGGGGAAGAAGTTTAGACAATATTTAGATGGCTCTTTAAAAGTACCAGGAGGCCGGACATTTGGGAGAATGAGGTGGGCAGATCACTTGAAGTCAGGAGTTCAAGACCAGTCTGGCCAACATGTGAAACCCTGTCTCTAGTAAAAATACAAATATTAGCCGGGTGTGGTGATGGGCACCTGTAATCCCAGCTACTTGGGAGGCTGAGGCAGGAGAATCGCTTGAACCCAGGAAGCAGAAGTTGTGGTGAGCCGAGATTGTGCCGCTGCACTCCAGCCTGGGTGACAGAATGAGACTCTGTCTCAAAGAAAGAAAGAAGAAAAAGAAGAAAGAGAGAAAGAAAGAGAGAGAGAGTGGGAGGGAAGAAGAAAGAGAGGAAGAGAGAGGGAGCGAGAGGGAAGAAAGAACGCTTGACAAAATTACATGGAGAAATGGAAATAAATA
>CAUYQU010104857.1:0-35784 GCA_963574635.1 Cheracebus regulus
GGCTCCTCTGCCGGGAATCTCCCGGTCTGTGGGCAACAAAAATTCGTCGGAAAGTGCGGCGTCCACTCGTTCTCTGCGCTTTCACTGGGAGCTACATTCCTGAGCTGTTGCTAATCGGCCATCTTGGATCTCTCTCCCAGACACCCTTAATACCCTCCGCCTTGTGTAATTCAAATGAGACACAGCTTAGACAAGATTTTGTTAAATACTGTCTTTATTCAAGCCTATGGTGAAGTCACAGGGCTCCACATAGCCACTTAGAGATCAAAATGATACAGATTTCTTTGTCATATGAAATTGAAGAGATTGAAATGATACAGATTTCTTCGTCATGTGTTTTCTACATTTGTAGAAATTTTACTCACAGGTTTAGTAGAAGATCATAAACAGAAAGATGTGGATTCTGCCTTCCTGGGCATCCTGGGGCCTGATAGGGGGTGGGTGACCTCCTTGTATCTGCTCTTCCTTCCCTGAATCAATTGTTCAGCTAACAAAGGTCAGTTGCTCATGGGGTGGTTGGCACGCTTCAGGAACGAAGGTCGGAATGCCGCAGTGAGGGACAGGGCTGTCCTCCATCTCATCCTGGGTGCCTCATGATGGCTGGGGACCCCACATCTGATGAAACCTCCTGTATGTGGTCCTTAGAATGCAGAGAGGTCTCTGTAGAGTGCAGGGCAGTGCCCTAGGGGACGTGGTTACAGTATTCCTTGAGTGATCGCGTCGAGGATAGAAGGATGGCGAGCACAGGCAGCATCCCTGGTGTCTGGAGGGAGCCTGGGAGACAGAACTAAGCTAGCTTGTTTCCATGATTTCCAAAACTCATGGTCCTCTACACTGAATCAACTCCATTTCTGTTTTCCTTCTTGGGACACTTACACCATTGCTGTGTATTTTGGACCTCCTGGTACAACAGAAAGTATTGGTGGACGTGTTTGGCTTTGTTGATGGGAAGAAGCCAGGAGGGCCTGGATGGGACTCCCCGATCCTTCCTCCTGGGAGGGGGGAGCAGCAGGTCTTGGGCAGGGCCTGGGGTGAACATGGGGGTGAAGGCAAATGACCTTCCAATCTGGCCTTCCTCAGGGTCACATGGAGCAGGAAGTGCTTTAAGGCAGGGTGTTTCAGAACCCAGGTTCAAATGTCACAGCTCTCATTCCTGGCTTGGGACATCTAGCGGGCACATAAGCTTCCTGTGCTTCCCTTGCAAGAAGGGGTCATGACACCCTTAAATAGCAAAAACAGGCCAGGCGCGACAGCTCACGCCTGTAACCCTGGCGCTTTGGGAGGCCGAGGAGGGTGGATCATGAGGTCAGGAGTTTGAGACTAGCCTGACCAACATAGTGAAACCCTGTCCCTACTAAAAACACAAAAATTAGCCAGGTATGATGGTGCACACCTGTAATCCCAGTTAGGAGGCTGAGGCAGGAGACTCTTGAATCTGGGAGGTGGAGCTTGCAGCGAGCCAAGATCACGCCATTGTACTCCAGCCTGGACAGCACAGTGAGACTGTCTCAAAAAAAAAAAAAAGAAAACGAAAAAGGAAAAACAACCAAACACAAAAAGTCACGGTTACTTTGTTTCTCCTTGGCTGGGGTTAGCCAGGGATGGGTTATAGTTGTTCTAGTGAGCAGCTCGTGGAAAATGCTCCCAGACCCCAAACTTCATCAGGAACACATATCCAGGGCCAGTTTGAGTGAGGACAGAGGACAAGGAAAATGTGAAGCCAGGCAGGGGCAGCACTGCAGGCTCTATAGGAAGCCCCGCCCTGGGTTTGGGGGATGCAAGTGTACAGGTGAACTTGTCACGCCTGTCAGAGGGGAGGGAGGGCTGGTGCCCCCCGAGGGGTGGCATGAGGGCAGTGGTATTAAAGGGCAGTAGTAACCAGAATGAAGGAAGTGACTGCTTGTCCCACTTCAAGAAAATAAAATGCTTCAGTGTCCAGAGACCACCACCAGGGTCAAGACCTAAAGTTTTTTTTACCCACTTGGTCCTCCCAGGATCCTTGGGAAAGCAGAGGGTATCAGCCCCATCTCAGAGGGACATGAAATACTGTTCACCTCATTCTCATCTTCTCCCATGCTGTGGATGAGCTGTTTTCTTCTTCTCGAGCATGGCCAGGATCTTCTCCTTGAGAAAGTTGTGTTTCACTCATTCATTCAGTGTTTACTGAGCACCTAGAATGTTCCAGAAACAGGGCCCTTGTGTGAGCAGACAGAGACCCGCCCCAGCCCTCATGGAACACACAGACAGGGGCAGACAGATGCTCATCAGGTGACCACACATGGTGTGAAGCCCAGCAGCGTGGGTGTGTGGGGAGGCAAAGGTGCCTCGAGAGCTGGAATCCGGAGGCTTCATGGCCTAGACTTGGGCGACACCCAAGCAGAGCGACTCTGCCTGGTGAAGCTGACAGGTCCAGGTCATCCAGGCCCCGGAATCCCACTGGGAACCTGGCAAAGCCACCACATTTCTGAAACATCCAACAGGAACATCCCAAGGAAAAACCGGGTCCATATCTTACCTTGTGTATTTGGAGAAAACAGGAGCAATGAACTCAGATCTCTGCCCATTTGAACTAGAAAAACAACACTATTTTGACCCATGGTTTTTGTTGCACAAAGAGGCAGGGGCAGGGACCAGGTGGAAAAACAGGTCTTGAATTATAAACACCAGAGTTCAAAGATAAGTCATCCAGGCTAAAGTAAATATTATTGGATTTAAAACCAAAAACTGTCACTCTAATGGTGGACTCTGCTATCATTGAAATCTGAAGGAAAATGACCCTTAAAATGGGTGTTTTCTGAGCAGTGTTTGCTGTTTGTGTCTGGAGAGGGACCTCGCAAGGGTGTGTCTTCAGTGATCCCGTTTTCCACCCAGGTCTGGTGTTGCCTGGCTGGGCGTTGGGAACAGCTAGCTTCCTTCTTGTACCTGGGCCCTTGAATAGGGTCTGTCTGGGTCTGAACAGGTGCCACATCCTCTGTCTCTAGGAAACATGGAAAACCTAGCGCTTAAGCCTCACCAGGCATCGTGCATACATGAGCCTAAGTAGTAAACTCCTTTAGACACAATGTTAGAAGGTTGAATTAATAAAATATTTAATGTGATCCTTGAAGCATTTGTTTTTGAAACAAAAATTGACACAAACTAATTCCGCAGACACGTTTTAGAAGTGACTATTTCCAGATTTTCAACGATGTCTTTGTATATACTCAGCTGTAACTATAAAATACGACACACATACTTTGTAAACCCGTTAGTATGGAGTTTCACCCTGACCTGAAATGTTTAGTATTACTCAGAATATGAGAGTCATGACGCTCACAGGCTGCTCTGTATGTGGCACCATGGCCCTTCCCGTGCAGGAGGCCACCGTCTGCAGGGTTTGGTGCTTGGCTGTTCTGGGCTGGGGTGGGCGGGCAGAGCAGCCTGCACTGCCTGCGGCCACTGTGCCCTCACGATCCCTCTCTGCACCATGCCCACCTCCTCCAGGCCTCCACACCAGGCCATGCGGTGGCCATGATAGTGTTTAAAATCTTGGCATGTGTTCCATTTCTTCATCATTTTAGAGAGGAAGTGCGTGCTTTATGTTGAGATGAAACACACCATCTGATTCCTTTCCCGGCTCTGCGAGGGCTTAGGAAAGGGGTTTGGTTAAGGTGGACTCCACTGCCCACGGCCTCTGTCCGGGCCCGGCCTCTGCGGTGGCAACACACTGCCATCTGGTGGACGCCAGTGGGGCTGCGTGGCTTTCCACAGGGGCTGTACTGCCTCCCTGTTTCAGGAAATTTTGCTGGCAAATCCCTTTTCATTCCGACGACACACAAAATGAAATTTACTGTATTTTGTAAAATAGAGATAGGTTACACATACATTTGCGATCAGCTCTCATCAAGAGCTTAATTTTTAATTTTTTTCTGCATGGTCTCTACTTTAAAATATGCCCAGATTTTCTTTCTTCAGAGCACGGACTTTTTTAAAAAAATGATAGAAACAGCAAACTATGGGTTTTGGGAGTTTTTTCCCCTTATTTGATGTTTTACAAATTGTAAAAGCAATAGATGTATACGGTTACAAGTAAAACCGTGCAGGACAAAGCTGTGGTAAAGCCCTGTCCTCCCAAAATCAAGGTTTATGGGCCCAGTGTGTATTCTTTCTCAGCTCTCCTGCAAGAAATACCAAAAAGAAAAAGAGACTTGGTGGGCCCTTCTTTTATGGACACAGCTTTCTTCGTAGATAGATGAACGCATACCTGGAGCTTCATTTATTTGTACACAATATTGATCCATTGCTGACTGGCAGCCAGAAAACATACATTTTACACCATGGAGCCAAAATGCCACTGGCTTTTCAGTGGTAACTTAGCAGTCTATTATACTGGATTTTTTTTTTTTTTTTGAGATGGAGTCTCGCTCTGTAGCCCAGGCTGGAGTGCAGTGGCACGATCTTGGCTCACTGGAACCTCCACCTCCCGGGTCCCAGTTCAAGCAATTCTCCTACCTCAGCCTCCCAAGTAGCTGGGATTACAAGCACGAGCCACCATGCCCAGCTAATTTTTCTATTTTTTAGTAGAGACAGGATTTCACCATATTGGCCAGTCTGGTCTTGAACTCCTGACCTCGTGATCTGCCAACCTCAGCCTCCCAAAGTGCTGGGAATACAGGCATAAGCCCCCATGCCTAGCCTCAACTGGATTTTCATATCCCATCAAGAGTTAAACTCTCCTCTTTATTTTCATCTTATTAATATTTGTTCTGCAACTAACTTATTCTAAGAAATAAAGGCTTTGGGCCCAGGAGATTTAATGAATTGATTCTCCAGCAAACTAAGTGCTAGATAGTTCATATTTCCTTGTTATTTGAAATTTTATCTTATTGAGACAGTTATACTCTGTCACCCAGGCTGGACTGCAATGGCACGATCTCAGCTCACTGCAACCTCCGCCTCCTGGGTTCAAGAGGGTCGTCTACTTCAGCCTCCTGAGTAGCTGTTATTACAGGCACATGTCACCACACCCAGCTAATATTTGTAATTTTAATAGAGACAGGTTTTCGCCATGTTGGCCAGGTTGGTCTTGAACTCCTGACCTCAAGTGATCTGCCTGCCTCAGGTTAAAGTACTGGGATTACAGGCATGAGCCACCATGCCTGGGCCTTGAAATTTAGATTTGAAAAATATTTCAAGAATATTTTTATTGCCATGTGAAGAGAAGAACCATATTTGAACTGTTTCAATCATCCCCACAACTCAGAACATGGCTGCAGGGCTTCTGCGGCTCTGCTAGATGAGATGGTACCCATCTGATCAGAGTCTGTCTTCACACCCATCTGATCGAAGTCTGCCTTGGTGCCTCTGAATACGTAGGCTGATGTGGCATGCACATCTGAAAAAATCACTCTAGATGTGCATTTTTACACATCAGCAAATGCATGAGACTGGTTAGAGGAGAGTAGAAAGTTTATTTTGAAGACCCGGATGCGGGGTGGGTGGGTGAGACCATGTGATGGCTTTGGGAGCGAGGCCACAGGGTTTAGCTTGGATCTGTTGAGTAGCAAACCCTTAAACATGGCCACCCTGAGCAAAGAGCTGGTCTTGGATTTTGCTTTCTTTTGGATTAATCGAGTATTTTGTGGGACTCCATTTGATCCCCTTAATCAGCTGCCCAGCTGTAACTCCTGGTTATATTGTTTCCGTGGTTGCTCCAGGTGTCCTTGGAGGAGGAGCTGAAGGTGCAAGGAGTTTGCAGGAGGGAAGGTGGCGGTTAGTGAACCTTCCTGGTGGGGCTGGATGGTGAGGGCAGGGGCATCTGGCCCAATATAGACTCGGGCCATAAGATGGGAAGTGGTCATTTGGAGATCACCGTCTCTCTGGCACCCTGACCATAGCACCTGCACCCCTGTGCTGAGCTGCTGGTCCCCAGCACCAGCGTCTGTGCAGTTCAGGTGTTGGTGAGCCGTGGCCTCGGCAGGGCTCCATCAGGATTTCTCAAGCTTCATTCTGAGTTATCTCTGTGTGAGCTCACGAGGCTGACTGCAGAGTCCCAGGTCACCCCTCAGATCTGCTGAGTCAAAGAAATGGTCTGCAGTTGCCATGCATGTCTTTGGCCGATTTTCTGCTGATCAAAGTAAAGAAGTTCTGAGCTATGGGAAACTGGGTTGAAGACATGATAGGGAAAACATGATTAGCTGACAGCTTTTCCCAGAGAGTTTGGAGACAAACTCAACTTTGGTAACCCTCCCAGTGGGCTTATGATAAGAACCTTCAATGTGCCAAAAAAAAAAAAAAGGGAGCATTCAAGGTAGTTAATCTTTGTTTAAACAAGCCCCCTCTCCCCCCGGAAAAAAAAAAAAAGAAAAAACAGGAAAGAGAAAAAAGAAACCTGTCTTTTGTTGGATGCTGAGTCAAGAAAGAATAACAGCACTGCCAGCCATAGCCTCTAGTCCCGAGACACCCTCATGGTTCAGGGCTCTCTCCAGGGTCTGCTCCTCATGTGCACCCCATCTTGTAGTTCCACAGGCTGCTGTAGGTTCCACTGAGACTCCTACCTGAGGACAGGAGAAGAGGGGGCCTCAGGGACGTCCAAATAGGAGAGGCGTGAAAAGCCAAATTTGGAGGGTCCCACTTTTCTGCTTCTAAATTACAAAGGAAGAGAATGTTTTGTTTGGTTCTGTTTGGTTTTTTCATCATTCTTAGCCCTGATCTTCATGTTATCCATTTAATGCTTTATTTTGTCCATTTTCCTCTACAGGTAGAAGAGAGACCAGAAAAAGATTTTACTGAGAAGGTAAGGAATTGTTCATAAAACTAGAGGGTCCCAAAAGTTATGGATGAAATTGATAAGAAAATATGTTGCTTGGTCTTTTTCATAAAGATGTTCCTGAATGAGGGAACAGGACTAGAAAGCGCCCCACCCAACATGACATCACTTCCCTGCAGGGAGGCCCCTGGAAGTCCTGTCCAGTGTGTGTTAGACCCTGCAGGGCAGGGAGGCATTTGTGATGGGTCACACTGTGGAGCTTAGGGTTAATCCAGCCAATCACAGAGCACAGGAGGTGCCTGGAAATGATCCTCTCCTTATAGCTTCCATAAGTCCGTGAAGAGATTCCAATTTGGAAATGGAATTAAAGTAACAGTCCTGTGATACTAGGTTCATATGCAGTTTTGGTTTTGTCTAAAATCGTGTATGTGTTAGTCCGTTCTCACACTGCCATAAAGAATTTCCCTGAGACTGGGTATTACGAAGAAAAGAGCTTTCGTTGACTCACAGTTCCGCATGACTGGGGACCTCAGCAAAGTCACAATCACAGTGAAACGGGAAGCAGGCACCTTCTTCACAAGGCGACAGGAGAGAGAATGTGAGGGAGGAATTGTCAAACACTTATAAAAGCATCAGATCTCCTGAAAACTCACTCACTATCGCAAGAACAGCATGGGGGAACCACCCCCATGAGCCAGTCACCTCCCACCAGGTCCCTCCCTCGACATGTAAGGATTATGGGAATTACAATTCCACATGAGATTTAGGTGTGGACACAGAGACAAACCATATCAGCATCTGATCCTCTCAACGTTCCAGGGGTCTCGTAACATGCCGGGCCTGTCAGCAGCCACACTGGCCTCTCTGGGTGGGACTTCGTCTCGGAGAGGCAGCGGAGACACCTCCATCTCCATCGACACGGAGGCATCCATCAGGGAAATCAAGGTGAGACACGCTCTTCTTACTCATGACTTGAGAGAACCTTTTGTAAAAATCAGTCTTTAGATGGTAAAAAAAAATGACTTAATTCATAACGTTCTGGATCTTTCTTCTTGATCCTGTCTCCCTCGCCTCCCCTAAAATATGGTGTTCTCCTAACATCAAGACCCAGCTCAGATAGTGTCTCCTGTGGGAAGCTGATCCTACCCACCAACCCCCAAGCAGGGCAGACGGTGTGCCGGCCCCCCTTACCCCTCAGCACCGGGGGCGTACCTTAGTGAGAGTCCTCACCGCGTTGCGTTGATGAGCCTGGTTGACTCTGTATGCTTGGTCTGTGTAGACTTTCAGTCTACATGTTTGGACACCAGATGGCTTTACCTACTTTCACACAACCTTCCTGGCTAAATATCTTCCCTTCAGCCTAGAACATGCCCTTTCCTTTCTCTCTGTAATATGCCTTTAGTAGACCTCATCTTTGTATTTTAATGATTTTCTCCCACTATAATTTAGGCATTATTCTCTGCTCTATCCTCGGCACCCAGGACAGTGCCAGGCATTTGGTAGCATTTCGTGTGTGAGAGAGAAAAACAGTGCTATTTGTTAAAGTAACTAGAGACGGTGTGCCTGAAAACCTGAAGACTGGAAAGGAAGCTGAAGTGACTAGACCTTGTTTCCTCCCGGGAGCAGAACCAAGACAGGAGGAGCTGAAAGCAGCCAGAATTGACTGCGTTTCTGAATTTTCTAGTACTTTAAACTAGGTTTAAAAGGGAAGCAGTTCCCACTGGGGATGTCTGAGCAGCTGGATGGCCGTTTGCCAGGGAAGACGGAGAGGGATTTAAGCATCCGCCAGAGGTTGGCCAGGGTCACCTTGAAGATGCTTCCAACGCCTTTGTATTATAAGTTTTCAAAACCAGAAGAGCTGTTTCCCATGTGCCGCCCCAGGGCCGCCCGCAGCTCCTTGCTGCCTCCCTTTCTACAGCAGAGTTGGAGGCAGTCCTCAGGTGTCTCTGCTTGTAAGTTGCGCACACCATTCGTTTGTTCAGCAAGTACTTACTGAGAGGCTGGCTCATGCCGAATGCTGTCCCAGGCACCAGGAATTTGGAAAAGTAGAGACTCGGAGCTCCATAGATGCAGGGAGAGAGTGTTGCTGATTCCTGCCTCTAGCATCTTACTGCGCTTCGCAGAGTAGGAACTCAAAGTGCTTGAATGAATTACTAAATAGGAGTTGAAATAACCTGTACCACTTTCAGAAGCTCTTTTGCCTGTTTTTTAAAGCTATGTAAAATTATATGAGATACACCAAAATCAAATGAAATCATGTGAAATGTCATATGTGATATGCCTGAATTTTAATCTTTAAATATTGAAGTTTATTTCCTTTAACACTTAATAAAAGAAAATTGGGTGCTCAGACTACCCAAATAGAAACCACCCGGGAATATGAAAGATTTAAGGAATCATCTCTTTTCCCTTGACATCATCTGCCTTTTTTGCCATTTCCCCCAGGAACTCAATGAGTTAAAGGACCAGATTCAGGATGTAGAAGGCAAATACATGCAGGGATTGAAAGAAATGAAGGTACCGATTCACAGAAGTATGGCCTTATGATATTAACCCAACTTAACCTTAAAAAAAATCCTAAAGAAGAAATTCAAAGTGCATGCTTGCTGTAGAGAGTCTCTGGGCTGTGAAAGAACTCAAAATGGCAGGAATGCTAGCATGGGCTTACACTCACCATTTTCCCAAATGGAGTGTTTGAACCAAGACTTGAAAATGTAACTCCCCAGTAGAAAAAGTTGCTAACACATTCCCTGACACATGTCTTATACTCATCATCCTTCCCCCAGACTTAAAACCAGTCTCTCATTTCCCATCAATGTGCACCAGACATTTGAAGAAGGTTTTTTGGTTTTCTTCACTTTTTGTAGTAGTTGTATACAAAAATGCTTCAATTGATTTGCATCTCAAAATATCTGATGTCTACTAATAAGGCCATCCTAACATGCCATGCTTTTGACACATCCCAATTATTTGCCCCCTATAAAATCTTACTAATTGAGGCAAAGCCTGACTGTATCTCACTGGCTTTCTGGAGCATGTGCACACTGCTTTTAGAGTGTGGAGTGACTGTTGCAGCAGCAAGAAGATGTGGTTGCCCTGTTCCTTGACAGTAAGGTGAGCAGTCACTGACCATCTTCACTGGGCAGCAACAGATCATGGATCTGGAAGTAGCTGACAAATCTGTTACTTCCTTTTCAGCCCCCTAGAAAGTACCTGAGAGATGGTCTGAATTTAATATCACAGGGCACCAGACAAAAGAGGTGACATCAATCACGACTAATTCATTATCTTCATATCTGCCACCTTTCCTGAAAGGGGGAAAAATAAGACTCTGGCTTTCAATTCATGTAAAAAAGGGAGCCGCTTGGCTGGGTGCAGTGGCTCACACCTGTAATCCCAGCACTTTGGGAGCCAAGGCGGGTAGATCACCTGAGGTCAGGAATTCGAGACCAGCCTGGCCAACCTGGCGAAACACTGTCTCTACTGAAAGTACAAAAATTAGCCAGGTGTGGTGGTAGATGCCTGTAATCCCAGCTACTCAGGAGGCTGAGGCAGGAGAATCACTTGAACCTGGGAGATAGAGGCTGCAGTGAGCCAAGATCATACCACTGTACTCCAGCCTTGATGACAGAGCTAGACTCTGTCAAAAAAAAAAAAAAAAAAAAAAAAAAACATGAGGGGAGCCACTGAACCAACCAGAGACCCGCTGGTCTCACCGGATACCGCCACTGGTGTGGCGGTACAGAGCTAGAGCAGCACTGGTCCCTGCGGCCCCTCAGCCGCTGCTGCACCTGAACAGGCAGCTCCTGCCTCTGCCTTCAGCTCTGCATGTGTGTGCCCTGACGGTTCTGCTCTTTCTGTTCCGGAATCGCCTTCCCCTCCTTCTGTTTGAGGATCTGCGAGGGTGTGAGACATGTGAGGGCATCGCCATGCATATTTTACTGGCCTCTTTCTCTGGACTATCCTTCAAAGGGAATACCTTCATCTTTCCAGGACCTACCCAGTGAAACCTGCATGCCACTTTCCTATAGGTTGAAAATTGCTTCATAAGATGGAGCAGGGCTAGTTGGCGGTCACTGTGGCTTGTGGCCCCGTGTAATCATCTCAGCTGTCACACGCTGGCTCTTTCCCAGGGGCTGGTCACGCCCCTCGAGTGATCCTTCAGAAAGCTGTTGAACAGCCTGACGCCCAGCCCTATATCACCACTCTGGGAGGATTCCCCAGCTACCGAGTGCTTCTGTGGCCACCTCCCTTTCCATACTGGTGTCTCCTTTGTTCTAATGAGTGTACACATTGCTTTTAATAGTGAATTTTCTGAGCAATGAGAATTTAATCAAACTGAAAAGGGAGGATTTCCATGCATTTCAAGTTGCCATGTGTTTCTTCTGATCCATTTGCTCTAAGAAATACAGTGTAAATTTAGGACTGAGGTTTTTTTTAACAGAATACTGAATGATTCATTGTTTTGATTTTTTTATTGCAATTTCAAAAATATGACCTGCTTTCCACAGGACTCTCTAGCAGAAGTTGAAGAGAAATATAAGAAGGCTATGGTTTCCAATGCTCAGCTAGACAATGAAAAGACGAACTTCATGTACCAGGTCGATACTCTAAAAGATATGTTGCTAGAGCTTGAAGAACAGCTGGCTGAATCTAGGCGGCAGTATGAAGAGAAAAACAAAGTAAGCATTAGTATGACGCAGAATCATAGAATAGGCTGGGTGCAGTGGCCGCTGCCTGTAATCCCAGTACTTGGGGAAGCCAAGGTGGGAGGATCACTTGAGCCCAGGAGTTCAAGACTAGCCTGGGCAACATGGCGAGACATCATTTCTATAAAAATTTTAAAAGCCATTAGCCAGGCATGGTAGTACATGCCTGTAGCCCCAGCTATTTGGGAGGCTGAGGTGGGAGGATCACTTGAGCCTGGAAGGTTGAGGCTGCAGTAAGCTGTATTAACACCGCTGCACTCCAGCTTGGGCAACAGAGAAGAGCCTATCTCAAAAAAAAAAAAAAAAAAAAGGGAATGATAGGGTGTGTGTGTGTGTGTGTGTGTGTGTGTGTGTGTGTGTGTGTGTGTGTGTTTATATGTATGTGTGTCTGTATATATAATATATAATTTACATTATGTATTTTTATATTTTTAAACAATGGTTCTCCACTTATCCAGGAAATAAAACATCCGAGAATAAAAGTACCACACTCTGCCATGTGACTTGAAATATTGATACGTATAATTGCAGCATGTAAACTAGAGACAGTTTTTCTAGAACTTGTAAACTAAACTCATAACCATGAAAAAACATGCCTATGAAAGATAAGGTGTGATCAGATGCTTCAAGATTTTCCTGTTAATATATATTTTCTGACTTTTATTTTGTTCTCTCTTAACACAAAATAGTTATGAGTATCAAAGATTTTAAGAAAATTATGTTATTTTCTGCTGATTGGGAAAAGACACAGTTACTCCATTTAAGAATTAAATACCTCATTAAGCTCAGAGAAAGAGTCTTACTTGAGCTTTCATTAAAAACACTGGAACTAGCTTGTTGATAGCTGATATCAGATACAATTTCTAGTGTCAATCTCAAGCATGAGTCATATATTAAGGTAAGTGATGACAGCAGACTGATTCCATGAAGGCTGGGCTTGGATGTTCTTCATGAGATAGCAAAGAATACTCTTTTTATATTTTTAGGAATTGTCCAATTTTTCAGAGATTCTGAAACAGAAAATGTGTGAGTGTTGTTGTTGTTTTGTTGTTTGTTTGTTTGAGATGGAGCCTCACTCTGTCCCCCAGGCTGGAGTGCAGTGGCATGGTCTTGGCTCACTGTAACCACCGCCTCCCAGGCTGAAGTGATTCTCCTGCCTCAGCCTCCCGAGCAGCTGGGAGGGACTACAGGCATGTGCCGCTACACTCGGGCAATTTTTTTGTTTGTTTTGTTTTGTATTTTTAGTAGAGACGGGGTTTCACCATGTTAGTCAGGATGGTCTTAATCTCCTGACCTCGTGATCCGCCCACCTCGGCCTCCAAACGTGCTGGGGTTACAGGCATGAGCCACCGTGCCCCGCCTGTTGTTGTTTTTAACTGGCAAAGAGTTAAAACCAAGGTACCCTTGGCAACCCACAGGCCTGCATCTTTGACTGCTGTAGAATTGAGTTTGAAGCTAAAGAAGATTTTACTCCCAAAGTTCCTGGTAGCTGAACTCTGAAAGAGCGGAGAGGCTTTTCACAAGACCAATGTCATGTGGGAATGAGGATTAGAGAGCACATCCCAACCCCTGCTTGGTGAGGGCCTGTAATGCATTTGTGCTCCTCCTGAAACGCTGTCATTAGGCATCATTCAGTGGACTGAGAACTCCTGAGTCTCACTCCAGAGAAGCTGGATGGTGCTAGAATGCTGTCCCAACGTGGATGCAGAAGCCATGTAAAGCCCCCCAGGAAGGCTCTTGTCATAGCCAGGAGGGCATCAGCCACCCTCAAGCTAAGGGAAGTATGTGAACAGATGTGCCAGGGCGAGCAGAAGCTCAGGCCAGATCCCATCTCAGATCACTTGCCTGATGGGTCTAGGGAAGGGGTGCCCTGCAGGCCCATAAGCTGTCAGCAAAGTGAGTTGGGTCCCTGGCCATCACCAGGGATTGCGCTGCTGTGACTGGACAGGGAAACAGCAGAGTGGAGCTGCCAGCTTCCTGGGCTGAGCCTTGGGAGGGGAGGCCAGTCCTTAGGAGCAGCTCGGCTTTGTAGGCTCTTCACTTGCACCCCCAAATTCTCCTGGTTTTGTCCTTTAAGGGGCAGCCCCGAAGCACAGAGCTGGCCACCAGCTGTTCATGAGAGATGCTTAAGTAGGCCATATTTATGTCCTTTTCATCCCAAAGAGTCTTCCTTGTCATATTTCAGCAGGTGCCTTGCAGGACACCCTCACCCAGCTTCTTAGCGCAATGCTGTGGAAGGCACCAGGCTCCCTGGGGGGGGCCCTTCCTCAGCTTTTCCTTCATGTAGATAAGAAATCAGGAAATCCTTGTTGATTGCATCAACTCCTCAAGTTAACTTTACAATAGGTCATCAGGCATCATCTACAAAGTCCAGAGGAATCTGTTTGTGTTGTTTAAAAAGCCTTGAAGGCCAGGCACGGTGGCTCACGCCTGTAATCCCAGCACTTTGAAAGGCTGGGGCAGGTGGATCGCTTGAGGTCAGGAGTTCGAGACCAGTTTGGCCAACATGGTGAAACCCCATCTCTACCAAAAAAAAAACAAAAATTAGCTGGGCGCGGTGGCGGGAATTTATAATCCCAGCTACTCAGGAGGCTGAGGCAGAAGAATCACTTGAACCCAGGAGGCAGAGGCTGCAGTGAGCTGAAATTGTGCCACTGCATTCCAGCCTGGGTGACAGAGTGAGACTCTGTCTCAAAAAATGCATAAATATAAAATAAAATAAAAGACCTTGAAGATTGTGATGACGTAGTAGCGGGTGATTTGTTCCGCAGGAACTGTAAATCATGAGAACCTGAACTGGCACGCCAGAAACATGAGATTCCACTGCTTTAGTGCTCTGTTTCTCCTTTACAGGAATTTGAAAGGGAAAAACACGCCCATAGCATACTGCAATTTCAGTTTGCCGAAGTCAAGGAGGTCCTGAAGCAAAGAGAGGAAATGCTTGAGGTAGGTAACATTCTCCTGCTTTTCTTTTCCTTTTTCCTTTTGGAGCATTTTCTCAGGACATGACTATCCTAGGTTAGACTGCAGTAATAAAATACCATACGCTGTGTGGCTTAAACAACAGAAATTAATTTTCTCACAATTCTAGGGGCTGGCAGTCCAAGATCAAGGTTGAGTTCTGGTTAGGCCTCTCTTCCTGGCCTGCAGACAGCCACCTTCTTGCTGTATCCCTCCTCAAATGGTGGAGAAAAAGCAATCTCTCTGGTGTCTCTTCTTATAAGGACACTAATCCTATTTGATCAGGACCCCACTCTTATGACCTCATTTTACCTTAATTACTTCATAAAAACCCTATCCCTAAATACAGTCACATTGGGCATTAGGGCATCAACAGATGAATTTAGAGGGACACAATTCATTCCACGGCAATTACTAACGTTTTCAGTTTTCTTAAAACTGAGAGTTTAGGCTAACTCTCCATCTCTAGATTAAGGAAACAGTCCCTCTCATTGGTGAAGATTCCTGTTCTTTGGTGATCTTGTATTTGTTTTGGGAGGTGTGGTAGACAGAATAATGGCCCCTCAAAGTTGTCCACATCAGAATCCCTGGAAATTGTAAATGTGAAACCTTACATGGTCAAATGGCTCCTGCAGTTGTGATTAAATTAAATCCCTTGAGAGGAGGGATTATCCTGGATTATTTTGGTGGAATAAGGGTCTTTCTAAGAGGAGGGAAAGTCAAAGGCAAAAATAGAAGATGTGACACAGGAAGCTGAGGTTGGAGTGATGCAAGGAAGGGGCCATGAGCCAAGGAATGTAGCTCAGTCTTAGAAGCTGGAAAAGGCAGGGAAACAGATTCTCCCAGGAGCCTCCAGAAAGGCTTGATTTTAAGACTCATTTTGGACTTCTGACCTCTAGAATTGCAAGAAAATAAATTTATGTTTTTAAGCTGCTGAATTTGTGATGATTCATTACAGTGGCAATAGGAAACAAATACAGGGTTGGTTTTTAATTTTTTGACTTAATCTGCACTTTAATGCTGCCCTGAAGTGAGAATTCACCCAAAGCAGGTTTTCTTCCTGCACTTCTTAAAGCCAGGAGTAGGACAAGGGAAAAAATCCTGGAATGCTGGCAATGAATTCAGGGGTGATGAGGTAAAAGGGTCCTTGTGGCTTCACTCACTGTCCCAGCTTTCAGGTTATCTCGGGCTGGGGTTTTTCTTCCTCTTTAACCCTTTATCTGCTTTCTGTCTGTTCCTTTCCTCAGGAAATCCGACAGCTACAGCAGAAACAGGCGAGTTCTATCAGGGAGATTTCTGATCTTCAGGAAACAATAGAGTGGAAAGACAAAAAGATAGGGGTAGGATTCTCAAGTCTTTGAAAATCTACTCAAACGGGCAGCCTACTTAGCAAATAGAGTTTTTCCAGAGTCTTTGGTTTACAAAACCGCTTGTCTGAGTATGCATGCAACTCCCATATGACACAAAATTGTATTAATTTATTTAATTTTATTAAGTAGTGAAGACACTAACTTGTCCAAATTGATATGAACTTGGAATGTGACATGGACTCTCCATGGAGGGTCTGGTGAATGCATAGCCATGCTCTCTGCCTGCCCCGTGGGTGGTTGTTGAAACATCTGGAGTGAGGAGGGCACTCTGGGGAGGTCTGATGTGTGCAGGGCCAGGCTTCTTGGGATTCTCTGCCTGGTGGTGCTTTGAGAAAAAAAAAATCTCAACACCACCAGGCAGAGTATTCCCACCTTGAAATCTTCCCCGGGGGAAGCCTCCCCAGACTCTTCTCCCTCCATGAGAAGAGGCAGTTCTACACTTAGAATTGAAGAATGGGGGAACAGAACCCCACAAAGTAACTGTTGTGATTCATAACGACAGATGGTTTCCCCAGAACAGCGACTCATACATATAGCTCTGATAACGACGTTGAGATATCCGCACATTGACTCAACAAGCTACGCTGTGTTTCCACTGTCATGCTCGTCAGCATTTAGGATTGTGTGTGTGTGTGTGTTTGTGCACACGCACACACAGACTTTAGGACCACTTTGTTTATCTGAGAGGATGGATACCAAAAATCAATGTATAAAAATAGTCTAAATGGCTACAACAGCTTTCCTGGGGGGTGCTTAAGCAGTCCTTCTTTTTCTTTATTGATTCTTCATTCAAATGGAGACTTTGCTTAACTCTACTGCTAACACAGCTGTGAACATGCAGAGAAAGCTAGAAAGTAATGCAAATATAGTAACCTCTGGGGCCTGTGCTGTGTGTGTGCTTCAAAATGTGCATGTCTTTCAGCGACTATGAATAGCAACACTTCTTGGACTATATGTACTAAATGAAAAGCTTAATACTTGGATTTTGTTAGTATCTTTAGGCAGTCTCTTTAATGTCTAGAGGTAGAAGCCTCCTTCTGGTTCCTGCTTCTGAAGTAACCTGCTCATCTGTGCACATCTTCTTTCTCTTGGCTCTGCCGCACACTCAGGCATTAGAGAGGCAGAAAGAGTTCTTTGATTCCATAAGGAGTGAACGGGATGATCTTAGAGAAGAAGTAGTCATGCTCAAAGAGGAATTAAAGGTAGGAAGCCGGAGTACAGCTCTGTAAAACCCAGGTGACAACAGCACATCCTGGGATTCTGTGAATATGGGTGTACATAATTAATGTTATGTCATTGATTTTAGTTCTGTTAATAATCCATATCCTAGGTTAACTGACACTGACGAGATGTAAAATAAATGTAGATTCAGTGGGTTGTGCTCCAGGCCTTTTGACGTTAATAAACGTAGCTGATCTTGAATGCAAGAATTTTTTGATGTATTATCTAAATTTTTTCATACTCATTAGTACATTCTCCAGGATATTACTCAGACTTAGAGAATGTATTTGCATCTTTATATTAAAGCCCCCAGTTTAAGGACTTCTCTAGATGAACAGTGACTTGGGTAAGTGGTCTGGGGAAGAATCTGCTAATTAGACTTTGAGACCTCTAGATTACAGGTGGAAGAAGGTTTCCTGTCCTTTGTGGGCCACACCAAGGCATCTTCAGCTGCTGCTCGACACAGGTGAAATGCCAATGGCAGCATTCTGGCTGGGCAGGTTCCTGAAGCACCACCATCTGTTGCTTGGCCTCCAGGGTCAAAGCCAGAGCAGTCAGCCAGCAGCTACAGGCGTAGAGCTAAGATTTGTGCTTCTGCTCCTCAAAGAGGCAATGAGTACGGGAGCTCTTCACACACAAGGGAGAGAGCCATGGGTGGAAGGAGGGGGCGGGTGAGTGATGTCTGGAGTGGTGAAGTACAGCTGTTTTCAGTGAATTCTGTTTCTTTTGAATGTACTGGACATTCTAGCCACCTCTTAATTCCTTCTTTAACATAAGTTTCATCTGTCCCTTTCAGAACACATATATTTTTCTTTCTTTTTCCGGCTCCTCTTTTTAAAGAATGCAGCCAGGGTTTTACAGTGAAAGGTCCCTTGACAGTGACTTGCTGCTCCACCTGGTGGCAGGCCACTCCCTCTAGTTAAAAAGGATGCCTGGTGGAAGTATCTTGTCACCAGCAAATTAAGGCATGGATTGGAGCATCTGAGAAAGCAGTAGCCTTTGGAGGACAATATCCCAGATTTGTGTGTGTTGACTGGATATTTACGAGTGCTGCACCCTCGCATTTCTCTCTCTCTGTGGGTTACCCTGCACTTCAGGAAAAATGGTTTTCTTTTTTATTAGTGGTGTTAAAACAGAATTTAATCTAATATCACCAAGCAAATATTATGATGAGCCTATTTTTGTTCCCAGAAACATGGAATAATCCTAAATTCAGAAACAGCTACCAATGGAGAGACTTGCGACACTCTGAATAATGTTGGATACCAAGGTCCCACCAGGATGACAAAAGAAGAGTTAAATGCCCTCAAGTCGACAGGGGATGGGACTCTAGGTAAGTAACTGCTTTCCTTTGGCTCCCCCACCTTTCCAGTCAGCACTGGCTCACCCTCCATGCGCTGCTAGGGTTGGAGCCATTGTCACTGATGGATTAACAGTCACCAGCATGCCATTTGTTCCATCACTTCATGATAATGTCCTTGCCACCTAGTGTGGTCACCCACGCATTGTCTGGCATGCATCTCTGTGTAGTGCTCACCGTCAGTGGCTCAGGTATACCTTCCTTTTGCTGCTCAAAGCTACCAAGCAAGACCATGAATGCAAGGAAAATAGTCTCAAAATTAAGTAACAATGTGGAGAGTACTATTTGGTTTTCCTCAGATACATCTGTATCTGTACACATAAAGTGTGGCTTTTTAAATCGATTCTATGACAGAATTATCAACAGATCAGCATAGTTGAGCCTGTCAAGTCAGTTAGTTGGCCATGTTTGCAAGCCAGCATCGACATCCTGGGCAGCATTCAGCGTTCTGAGGGTGCCTGTGGACAGCACGTCCGTCTGCATTGCCATTTTCAAGCCACCACTCGAGGTGGGCAGGCGCAGTGGTAGGGGATGTGGCAGTGCTGAGAGTCTGAATATGCCCACCTTTGTCAGAGGGGATCCTCCTTTCTATGCCACGTGTTTGCGTCTGAAAGAATCTAAAATTGGGGAATCCAGTAGATCGGAAGAGTATTTACCATTTTCAGTGACCTGATGCTATTCGTCATAATAGTTGGCTTTGGGAAAAACCTTCAGATTCTGGCGTGCAGCCTGAAGTTGCAGCATGCAAGTGAGGCCTCATCTGTCACTGGTCACCCTCTACGTTCCAGCTTTTTACAAGGAGGCTGGAATAAGGTTGGGGTCCATGACTTTTCATTTTAATTTAGAAGCTTTCATCTTATTTCTTTATATTTGTGGAAATGTAGACATCTCCAGGCCCCATCTTCTCAGCACTTGCGCTCTAGGGAGGTACCATTCATTATCTCTATGACTATTAAAGAAACATAGCTCTTGGCCAGGTGCGGTGGCCCACACCTGTAATCCTAGCACTTTGGGAGCCTGAGGCGGGCAGATCACAAAGTCAGGAAATCGAGACCATCCTGGCCAACATGGTGAAACCCTGTCTCTACTAAAAATACAAAAATTAGCTGGAAGTGGTGGTGCATGCCTGTAATACCAGCTACTCGGGAGGCTTAGGCAGAAGAATTGCTTGAACCCGGGAGGCGGAGGTTGCAGTGAGCCGAGATCGTGCCACTGCACTCCAGTCTGGCAACAGAGCGAGACTCCATCTCAAAAATAAATAAATAAAAAATCAGAAACACAGCTCATTTAAATTGTGTAAAAAAAAGTTGTAGCCAAGGGTAGTGGCTCACATTTCTAATCCCAACACTTTGGGTGGCCAAGGCTGGAGGATCACTTGAGGCCAGGAATTCCAGACCAGCCTGGAAACATAGCAAGATTCCAACTCTAGATATGTATGTAATATCTATATATCATTGTTGAAAAAAGATAAATTAATTTCCATCATACCTTTATATGAGCTACCCAAACAGCTAGGAATTTGATTATGTTGCTCTTACTCAAATATACATTTTATAAATCTTTGATAACCATTGAGAAATGTTTAAGGAACCAAAAATGTCAGTTTTGAAAGTGGTCTTCAAATGACTTTTGATCACATATTCCATCAGTAAAGAATTGTAGGAACTTCCCAATATATGTATTTATTTTAAATCTATATGTGTATTCTATTTCATTAATATAAAATGTACATTATAAAACATATCCAAACATAAGTGAAGAAGTTTTAGAGTAAAACTCTAACTAGAAGTCCTAATATTTCCCCCATTTTTCCTGGGATATGGGCACCCCACCATGGAGACCACTGGGTTATAAAATTATTTAGCTTTGACTTTCGGTAACATGGTACTTTATCTAATCTCCTGGGGTTTTGTTTGAGAACCCAAAAATTCCAAAGCAGTTTGATGTTCCTCAGCCGATGGATAATTTATCATTTAATTTAGTGGTCATCTTGATCTTCAGCATTTGCCTCCTGCTGGTCCTCTCTCCCTAGTCCCTTAGGGAATGGAGCAGAGGTACCAGGGCACGGACACAGGGTGTTTTCTCAGGAGACAGTGGTTGAGTCATGGAAGATAGATTTCTTTCCACCATATGAGCTATTTCAAAAGTATCTTCCTTGAGATTGACCTTGAGGCTGCATTTCTAAAAGTGCACTGACTATTCTTTTAAAAAATTACTTGCGAGCTGCTTTTAGGGCTGTGTGACATGCAGCACAGTTGGACAGCTAAAAAATACAAGTTGTCTAGTTGTGCATTGAGAAATGAGAGTGAGGAATATGAACCTTACGTCCCTTCCTAAACCCATCATTGTGGATTGTTTGGCTGCCTGATCCAGAGCTTTCAACTTGTCAAAACTTAACTTCACCTTAAAAAATCTGTCCACACAAGATGGCACCAGCAGCCACTCTGGCCTTGGATGTGGTGGCAGTGGCCCTCGCTGACCCCAGATTTACTAATGCAACTGCTACTTTGCCGCTCAGAACTGGCAAAGGCTTCTGTTTCTCATGCCCCTTAGATGACTCTCTCTCTTTAGGAATAGGGGTGGGTGGGACTTAAAACATGTATTTACATTACAATGTAAATTATGTGGCCACCACATCATGGGGTCCCTTCAATTTTCTCAATGGTCTTTTAGGCAGAGCCAGTGAAGTGGAGGTGAAAAATGAAATCGTGGCGAATGTGGGGAAAAGAGAAATCTTGCACAGTACTGAGAAAGAACAACACACAGAGGACAGAGTGAAGGACTGTGTGGACATAGAGGTATTCCATGCTGCTGAGAATACCAAGGACCAGAAATCCTCTGAAGACACTGCCCCATTCCTAGGAACCTTAGCAGGTGCTACCTATGAGGAACAGGTTCAAAGCCAGATTCTGGAGAGCACTTCTCTCCCTGAAAACACAGCACAGGTTGAGTCAAATGAGGTCATGGGTGCGCCAGATGACAGGACCAGAACTCCCTTTGAGCCATCCAACTGTTGGAGTGACTTAGCTGCTAGGAGCCACGCAGAGAATGTGGGAGAGGCAGCAGTGACTCAGGTTGGAGAGCAGGCAGGCACAGTGGCCTCATGTCCTTTAGGGCGTAGTGATGACACAGTTTATCATGATGAAAAATGTGTGGTAGAGGTCCCCCAAGAGTTAGAGGCAAGCACAGCGAATAGTCTAGAGAAAGAACTCACCAACCAGGAAGCAGCTGAGCCCACGGAGGTCCCAATTCAGAGTACGGAAGCAGGTAGGGATCGCAGTGAAGAAGAAGGTGAAGAAACAGGATTAAGGGAGGAGAAACCAACCAAGACAGAAGTTCCTGGTTCTCCAGCAGGAACCAAGAGCAATGATCAGGAAGCAACAGGTCCAAGTACAGTAAATACTCAAAATGAACCCTTAGATGTGAAAGACCCTGGTGAAGAAAAGAATGACCAACAGGGAGAGGCATTGGACTCATCGCAGAAAAAGACAAAGAACAAGAAAAAGAAAAACAAGAAGAAAAAATCCCCAGTACCCGTAGAAACCCTTAAAGATGTTAAAAAAGAGTTAACTTACCAGGACACAGATTTAAGTGAAATGAAGGAAGAAGAGCAGGTAAAATCTTCTGACAGAAAGTCAGTAGTGGAAGCCCAAAACGAGGTGACTGAAAATCCAAAACAGAAAATTGTAGCAGAAAGCAGTGAAAATGTTGATTGCCTAGAGAATCCTAAAATGAAGTTGGATGGGAAACTTGACCAAGAAGGTGATGATGTAAAAACAGCAGCTGGGGAGGTACCAGCTGATGGAGACACGTTAGATTTTGAGGATGGTACAGTCGAATCATCAGCCACGAGGGCTAGTAGTGAAGAATTAGATGAAGGTGTTGCAAAAGATAATGCTAAAATAGATAGTGCCACTCAGAGCAGTCCTGCAGAACCAGAGAGTGAAGATGCAGATCGCTGCACCCTGCCCGAAAATGAAAGTCCCTCAGAGGACATTAGTGATGCCTGTGAAGCAGAAAGTACAGAGAGGTGTGTGATGCCAGAACATCTAAGTCAGACCATCAGGAAGGCTTTAGACAGCAATAGTCTAGACAACGATGACTTGTCGGCACCAGGAGGAGAGCTGGGGGACTTCAACCCAGAAAGCAGAGAAGATACCACAGGAGGAAACGAGAAGGGCAAAAGCAAAGAAGACTGTACCATGTCCTGAGCTGAGGTAGGCGGCAGGCATGTGCACAGGAAGTCTAATTGTGAGGGGCTCTTTTATCTCCAAGAGCAATGTAAGTAGAATGTTCCAGATTCATAGAGATGCACTGTATGACAATCACCAGGTGATCTACTGCTTTGAATTACAGACTGTTACTTGTAGATTTCCATGTAATCATTGAGGTTATCACCATATTAGAAAGACACATCTGTTATCCGTGTACATTCTAATTGAGAGCATTCCAGTGGTATCAAACAATAATGTCTACTGTTTATAGTCCACATAATAAAAATAGAGGCATTTCATATTTGCCTTAAGCTGATAGAAATGTGGATATTCTTAACCAAGTATATCAGCATCTAATTGAAATGACCAAATAGCATTCTTAGACTTCTGTATTATGAATATAAATGATATTTAAATTAATGTCTTGTTCACATATATGTACTTTCATATTTGATTTCAAAATGTGCATGACAGCCTGTTTGGTATTTTATTTAAAGGCGATACACAGCCAAATAGCAAATAGGTCACTGAATGATAAGACTTGCACCTTAGAGCAATAATGATTTTAAGGATAACAAGTAAAGGTCTGAAAGCACTAGGGGGTTATTTGCCTTTACCTCATGTAAGTCTTTCATCTTGAACCAGTGCTTTTGGATCTCGTTGTTGATGATACCTGAATTTACCTTTTAGGACATTTTACCTTCACTTCATGCTGATGATATACCAAATTCATTTTTACAAAGATTTTAAGTTTTTTCTGGAAGTGAAATATGTCAAAATTACATTTCCTACCCCAGTATTTGAGCAGGGACAGTCATTTTTAAAATGTTTTCAACCGGGCGTGGTGGCTCATCCTCGTAATCCCAGCACTTTGGGAGGCCAAGGCAGGTGGATCGCCTGAGGTCAGGAGTTCAAGACCAGACTGGGCAACGTGCTGAAACCCTGTCTCTACTAAAAATACAAAAAATTAGCTGGGTGTGGTGGCAGGTGCCTGTAATCCCTGATACTCGGAAGGCTGAGGCGGGAGAGCCAAGATTGCACCATTGCAATCTAGCCTGGACAACAAGAGCGAAACTCCATCTAAAAAAATAAACAAAAACAAAAACAAAAAAAACAATACTTTCATGCCTGTAACCCCAGCACATTGGGAGGCCAAGGTGGGAAGATCGCTTGAGGCCAGGAGGTTAAGGCTGCAGTGAGCTATGATTGCACCACTGCAC
The DNA here is from genome assembly GCA_963574635.1 of Cheracebus regulus. NCBI lineage: Eukaryota > Metazoa > Chordata > Mammalia > Primates > Pitheciidae > Cheracebus > Cheracebus regulus. The sequence goes on from CAUYQU010104857.1 coordinate 23,804, forward strand.
TCCAACCTGGGAGACAGAATGAGACCCTGTCTCAAAAAAAAAAAAAAAATTTGACCCTTAAAATTATTTATCTTTCTGTTTGAATTTCTAATCATCCTTCAGAAGAGCAGTAAAAAAGGTTACTTGTTCTTGTGCAAACTACTAATTAGACTATAAGAGGATATTTTAAAGAACTGAATCATTTTTGGTGTTTTGGTATAAATATTTTCATTTGTTATTTCTCAGTATATTCTTATTGGAAAATTCCTGTTTTGGTCTGCCTGAAGAAAATATCTATTTTCTATATAAAGAAGCATTTAAAAAAAATTGTAAAGTTATTTTTAAAATTGTAAAATATAAAATCACAAAGGAATGTACATTATGAATGTTGTTGACACTTTATGAAATTATGTGGATTCATATTACTGTTACAAGATAGAATTGAATGCAAAAAGACCAAAACCTCAATAAAATTTGAGGAAAACGTGTTATTAGGTAATTGAAATAAAAACATTTTATAATCATACAAGCCTGTGGTTCCACTCTTTGGGCTGCCTGAAGTCTGAGTCTGGGTCTGGCTACTGTTGTGCATAGTACTACCTTTCCATTAATACCTGTTTGGGGTTGCTGATGCCCATTGGGGTTCTGTAAAAGACCCATGCCTGATGCCCTTCCTCAGTAAGGAAAGCAGTTCCCTCCTGGCATCGAGCCTGGGGCTAGCATGGGCATTATTGGGAGAATTGAGACACTGGTCCCGCACTACCTCGTGTGATCTGTGGTTCTGATGTGCAGCCTCAGTTGAAAATGGTCTTCATCTGTTGCTGTGCTTAAATGTGCCAATACTTAGGATGTTTTTAAGAGTATAATGAAAATGGCAAAAACCTTGACTGTTTCTGCTCAAGTGTCCTGAAGTACAGGATGATGGGGATGATAAATAGGAAAACCTGAGGCTCACTAGGAAATCAAGTCCAAGGGCTCTATAGGACTTGACAGGTTTTAGTTTCTATCTCTAACTTTAGCAAAGCTGCATTTATATTGGAATGCATGCTGGAAATAGCTCTCATTCCTGCCTTTAAAGGGCTCTAGGAACGCAGTTCAACAACCAAGGTCACTAAATGGTGAGATCATCAAGCCATTTTAAGTTCTTTCCTGTGTTATTCACCAACACCTTGCAGGACTTTGGGCACATATCACATCCCTCAGCTCAGCCATCCAGCAGCTCAGTGATTCGCCACACATTTGTTTAATTAATAAACATGTTTGATCACTTATGGAGGACACCGTGCCAGTGAATAAGCAGCTAGGACCCAGCCCTCCAGTGGGGAATGGACAGCTGAAAATCATTAAGCAAAAAAGAAGGGAAAAGAAAGACTTCTGAACCCCAAACCATTTCTCAATGATTTCAGAGCCTTCATTCTGAGCATCAGTTATCTGCTTTCCAGTGTAATGACTTTATAGCCAAGCACGGTAATTGGCATTACTGTGAAGGCCCTTAACGTACCAAGAAATGGTTGAGGCTGGGCACAGTGGCTCATGCCTATAATCCCAGCACTTTGGGAGGCTAAGGCAGGCAGATCACTTGCACCCAGGAGTTCAAGCCCAGCCTGGGCAACATGGTGAAAGCCCATCTCTACCAAAAAAGAAAAAGAAAAAAAAAATACAAACAATTAGCCAGGTGTGGTGGTGTGTGCCTGTAGTCTCAGCTACTCAGGAGGCAGAGGTGGGAGAAACACCTGAACCTGGGAGGTTGAAGTTGCAGTAACTCGTGATCATACCACTGCACTCCAGCCTGGGTGATGGAGTGAAACCCTGTCTCAGAAAAAAAGAAATAAAAAGAAGGTTGACTTAGGTATACTCTATGTAAGAAGGCATGGAAATATATAAGGCAATTAGAAAGATTTCAGCGTCAAAGACTCAAACTCAGAAAAGAATTGAAAGGTTGCCTGCCAGTCACATCCCCAGAGGAACCTAGACCACTGGGGTTTCACTCTCACACAGAATAGAGAAAAACATTGGTTACTGACACATGAAATCAAAAAGCTTGGATATTTTTCAGTTCCAAACCAGAACATAGCTCCTGTATATAAATATGTCTTCCTTCAAAAGTAGCATTAAGTATAATTATGGGTTGTTATACAAAGGTTAGGCAGCAATCACGTTTTTAAACAGTTTTCAAGAATGTATGAATTTAGATGTATGACCTTGATCACCTTCCATAATTTTTAATATTTGCAATTAACAGAAGACCTAATGAACTGAACACTTAAATGTCCACTTTCACTGGGACCCTGAATGCTAATTCTGGGGAGTTTAGACAGTTTGGGTTTCCTGTTTTCTATTTATAGACTCCTTTTCTGGGAGACACCCCCCAACCCTGTACAGTCAAGGGAACACAACAGTAAGATTTGTTCCAAACATCTAAGCCCCTAAGGGAAGGGAGTTGTGTTTGTGTGTGCATGTATTATGTTCAGAATATGTACTTGTTCCGTGTGATAGTTGTACGTGGAGAAAACGTTGTCTTTCAAGAGGAAAATCCTTTTGTTCTTTCTCTTTGTCCCTATCTACTGCCTCTCTGAGATATTTTTCAACATGTGAATGGCTGGTGGCTGATACAGGGAAAAATTTTTCAACTAAACTGACACAATAAGTTTATCAGTGATGTGCCACTATTTAGTCAACAAATTAGACTTGCTGGTTTTTAATGCTATGAAAACCAGTACTGTTATTTTCTTCATGTCAAATTATTTTGCTTCATTCCTTTTTCCATTTTCTTCAAACTCTTTTGTTCTTGTTTTCTTCTCAAGCTTTAAAATTTCTTTTCTATAAAAGTTTCTTCTCTATTTTTAATATTCTCATGACTAAATGTCAGATTACCTTTATCGATTGTGCTTGCACTCGTATTACATTTTAACACGCATTTTCTAGTGCCTATCTAGAATATTTGAAGTCTTCTAGAAGAAAACAATAAAAATTGTACAATAGATACTTGAGCTTCAAGACCACATTCAGATGTATTCGGTGTTTCTTATGATGCCTGTAGTTTTTGTATGTAGGAGTATTAAAACATGTAAGAAAATGAAAAGTGATACTGGACAAAAGAATCAGGTTTATAACTGCAAAAATGTTTTGTTTCAGTGTTGGGTGGGTTATGGGAGGGAAAGAGTAAAACATCTATCAGGAGTAATTTGACTGTAAATTAAAATGGGACTCTAAAGGATCATAAATTTAATTTATATTGTGCTTAACTTTATCTGGTGTCTTACTATTCCTTTCAAAACAACTTAGGATCTTTGGAAAACATCATTAGAGAAAAATGTAACTTGGATTAGCCTGTGGCTAGATGATTTTTTAAATGAAAATGAAGATGCATTTTATATCAATTGTGTCCTTTTCACATGGCTAATCAAGGTTAGTTTTTTCCTTCTATGAAGAATCTGGAGGTAGGCCACGTGAGAGCAGCATCCTAGTAGGCTAAGAGCTTTGAGTCAGAGTCTGACTCAGAGGTGTGAGTTTAGATCTGGAAAAACAGTGGCTGCAGTGGTTAGGGGCCTGTTTCTGTGCCTGGGCTATGAGGCCTTAAGAAAGTTGCTTAGTGGTTATGGGCCACATCTATAGAAGGAAGAATAATGTAATGAAGCCCACCCATAGGATTTCCGGGGCCGAAATGAGCTAATGATGTCAAAGCTGCTAGAACTGTACCTGTGTCAGAGTGAGTGTGCAGCACACATTATCATCACTGTCATCACTCCAGCATTCTGATCGGGCCTTTAAAGTGGTGTGGGATTTTGCCCAAACCTCTAAACCCTCCCCAAAGCTTGGTTCCCCCCCATCTGAAGAATGTAGTACTTGACACTCCTTCAGAGAGCTGTTTGGGGAATTTATAGACGCTTACATATATGGATCCTTATATATCAGTGGCAAGAGGAATTATAGACACTTAAACCATTACTGCCTTCTTCCTCAAAAGAACAACAGCTTTGATAACTGGGTTAGCAGATGTGCTACTGGACTTAGGTTATAAACAGATAGTCACAACACTGACATCGATGCGTCTATGAGAAATTAGACAAATAAATACATCTGGGATGTGAAGGCAAGTCTGATCAAAATGTTGGTGCTATTGAATTGCGATTCTTGGTGTGTGTACGTTGCTAATGATGTTAAACCATGAAGCCTGTGAGATCTTGTGTTGCAGCGTGGTTTGGCCCTAGCGTTCTTGCATGCTAACCTAAGGTAGAAGATTAGCAGCCTGTTTGCATGCAGCCGGATGCTGCCCTGACGTGAAGCATGTTCTGGGAGGTTGACCCAACCCCCCTTGGCTGAATTCTTCCCCCGTCCTGTCTGTGGCCTCATTCACCGTGGTACGTGTATAATTACTTTCATCATTCATTTCACTAACCTGAACCATCATACTTCAGTTTAACAATGTGCTGAAAGGCGCGGCACATGGATTCACCTAAACCTGTGTCCTTCTGATTTCTTTAGATATTAGGTTGAAAAAGCTGATTGATGAACGGGAATGCTTATTGGAACAGGTAACAATCTTTTTATTACTTTACCAGTTCTTGAACAGGGCACCTGAAACCACCTGTCTATCCTTTCTTCTTCCTTAGAAAACCTCTAAGTTCATCATGCCTGAAAGTTATTTTCAAGTTGACTGGTGTTCTTAAGAATATTATCCAAATAGAACAGAAAACATCCTGAGTCATAAGAGACTCATCTTGAGTCATACCAGGTTTAATGAGGATGTCTCAAAGACTCAAAGCCTTGGAACTGAATTTGTTGCATTTCACTGAATTGCTGCTTAAAGTAAATATTAATGTTGATCATTAATAATATTAATGATTAACCATTGAGAGACAAGGGCATTACTGAGTCATTCCAAACAGCACTTCTCTTTCCATATGGGTTGTTTGTCCATAAAAGTCAGTTTTGTACTCTTGGTGATTAGTACCCCTGTCTCACAGACATTTCTTTGTTACAGCTGATTAAAGTTGTTTTAGCCATGTTTATCTTCATTGCTTTCTCCTACCTCAAGAAATAGTGGGCCAGGCACAGTGGCTCATACCTGTAATCCCAGCACTTTGGGAGGCCGAGGCAGGTGGATCACTTGAGGTCAGGAGTTCAAGACCAGCCTGGCCAACATGGTGAAACCCTGTCTCTACTAAAAACACAAAAATTAGCCAGGTGTGGTGGCAGGCTTCTGTAATCCCAACTACTGGGGAGGCTGAGGCAGGAGAATCGCTTGAACCCAGGAAGCAGAGGTGCAGTGAGCCGAGATCGCACCACCGTGCTCCAGCCTGGGTGACAGAGCAAGACTCCATCTCAAAAAAAAAAAAAGTAAAGAAATACTGTACAGTTGTCCTATTTGATCTTTTTGTATGCAGGATAGTGATTAAATCACTCTAAAATCACTTTCCTTTAATGTCTTCTCATAAGCCTAACCAATGTATTTGCCTTACTTTCTACCATTCTGTTGAAGATTCTCCAAAAATTGGAGAAAGCACTAAATATGGTAGGAAGATTCTCTTGAAGTTCCTGTGATCTTCTGAAAACATGCGTTAACAAGTTGTATACTTATTTCCTTAAAGCAGCATGCACTTTTGGTTTGTATTTAATTAGGGGTCTCCCGTGCCTGGTGTATGGGGTGTGAAGGCAGGTGATCACCTGCAACAATTCTTCATAGATTGGAAGTTAAACATGAAAAGGCCCAGGAGACCCTGCCAACTAGATGCCAGAAAATTCTGCAGTCATTGACTGTTAACTGCAATTCCAGCAATACAGTCAGCCCTCCATATCCACGGGTTCCATATTCGTGAATTCAACCAACATGGATTGAAATATTTAAAAAAAAAAAAAAACATAAATTCCACAAAGTTCCAAAAAGCAAAACTTGAATTTGCCCTGCATGGAGTCCTGCACCAAATCCACATGAATGAAGTGAGTTTTAGGCATTGTGTTGGGTATTATAAGGAATCTAGGGATGATTTAAAGTGTACAGGAGGATGCATGTAGGTTTATGCAGATATTGCACCACCTTGTATCAGGGACTTGAGCATCCACAGATTTTGGTATCTGAGGGGGTCCTGGAACCAATCCCCCACAGATACCAAGGGACGACTGGACATGTTTCTCCCTGACCTACAGAGAGGAAAGCTAACTAGAGAACAACTCCCTGAAAGCTGGCAAACTGCCTCTGAACATACCAGGAGCTTGTCTGGACTCTATGAGAAAGCACATAACTTTTGGAGGACTTAATTACAATATGTCAGAGCTCAGAAAGCTCCAATTGGCCCTTTCTGGTTTCTTAGTAAATAAAGAGAAAGTGAATAGCATGCTGACTTACTGAGTTTTAAACATTGCAAGTATTTCATGTACATTCTCCTCCTGAGTCCTAGAGGAATTTCACTTTAGAAATGACTTTTCACTGGGCACAGTGGCTCACGCCTGTAATCCCAGCACTTTGGGAGGCCAAGGCAGGCAGATCACCTGAGGTCAGGACTTCGAGACCAGCCTGACCAACATGGAGAAACCCTGTCTCCACCAAATACAAAATTAGCCAGGCGTGGTGATGCATGCCTGTAATCCCAGCTACTCAGGAAGCTGAGGCAGGAGAATTGCTTGAACCCAGGAGGTGGAGGTTGTGGTGAGCCAAGATCACACCACTGCACTCTAGCCTGGGCGACAAGAATGAAACTCCATCTCAAAAACAAACAAACAGAAATGACTTTTCTCCCAGAGTTACAAAGTAATTCATTTTTCATTCATTGTACATTGAATTGTATTTCTGAGAAGAGTACTGATGGACAGAAAGTCAATTGACATGTTGCTTCCTTTCTGATGGGCTCTAACTTCGGCTTTTCGGTCTCATTTATAATAGAGAAATTAACATATTTTACCGGCGGGTGTTTTCAGATTAAGAAACTCAAAGGGCAGTTGGAGGAGAGACAGAAGATTGGCAAACTAGACAACCTTCGATCTGAAGATGATGTCTTGGAAAACGGGACAGACATGCATGTAATGGACCTGCAAAGTAAATGTCAATTCTTGTGTAGAAAAGTGAACTCTTTCAGATGTGCTGTATTAGTATATTGTGCTGGCAGAGAAAAACTGTCATAGCAAAGAATGCCCTCATTCCCTCACATCCCCACAAAAGCCCTTGAAAATAAAATCACAAGGATGTCTTCTTATGGGGAAGAACAAGGGTGTTTCTCTCTGAGCCTGTGAAATAGAACAGGTGCCCAAAAATGTGTACCAAGATACCACCACATGCTGCACTGATGGAAACCACATTTACTTTGCTAGATACAGCAATCTTTTGATCTGTAGATTGTATGAAAAAAAAATGAAAGGCTTTTTTAATGCCAATGAACTGGAAACAGTCTTAAGGGAGATAAAATTACGCCCAGTCTCTCTCCCCCTTTCCCCTACCCCCCACCATTTCTCTGTCTTCTCACTCCTACGTGCTCTCTTGCCTGGGGTCTCCTGCCCCAAGCACAGGGACAGAAGGCACTTTCCCAGCCTGGGTTCATGGGGAGCGAGTGCCTTCTCCTCTTCTCAGCTCTGGCAGGTTGTGGAGGCACGGCCAGAACTAACAGATTTGCGAGAAGATTACAAAGTAAGGGCTTGGTTCCCAGTAACTATTGTTTTAATATTTGAAAAGCCCAAGAGCTTAACAGATTTTCCTTCTCTTTCAACCTTTAGGGGATGCCAACAGACAGATCAGCGACCTCAAATTTAAACTTGCAAAATCTGAGCAAGAGATAACCGCATTAGAACAAAATGTACGTGTAAGCAATCACGGGCAGAACTGATGATTGACCTAAGTTTTGCTAGAACTTGCTAGAAACAGCCCCGAAAGGCTGAAGACCGGAAAAAAAAGGATAAGACAGCAAGTCTTTCCATTCATTTTCTCACAGAGAGCAAGTAGGAAGGAAATAATTCTTAGAATTTAAGTTGTTATAGTAGATACTAACTCTTTATCAACAACAGGCCGTTGTAGAAAATAGCTAATGTGGCTTGGGAGTGGTTTAAAATTTTGTTCTTTAAAAATAATTTAGTTAATTGGCCGAGTGCAGTGGCTCACGCCTGTAATCCCAGCATTTTGGGAGGCTGAGGGAAGCAGATCACTGAAGGTAGGGAGTTTGAGCCAGCCTGACCAACATAGTGAAACCCTGTTTCTACTAAAAATACAAAAATTAGCCGGGTATGGTGGCAGATGCCTGTAATCTCAGCTACTCGGGAGGCCGAAGCAGGAGAATCGCTTGAACCAGAGTGACAGAGGTTGCAGTGAGCTGAGACCGCACCACTGCACTCTAGCCTGAGTGACAGAGGGCGACTTTGCCTCTAAAATAAAATAATAAAATAAAATAAAATAAAATAAAATAAAATAAATAATAATTTAGTTAATTAAAAAACACATCATACTGGGATGTCCCTCTTGCCTGGGTTTTTAGCCTTTCTCTGGCAGCCAGGCCAGCCCTCCCTGGTGTTTAGAAATGGGGCACCCCTGCCTCTAGCACACTGGGCCCTGGGGCAATTTGTGTTCTAGCAGAAAGAGGAAAAAAACAGGTACCGTTTCCCCCTCCATTGTGGCTATACTTGGCTGGAACTTTCTGGAATGTGTATAGAGACAGAAATGAGAACAGCACATGTAGAGACAATGCATGCTTTTGATTGCAGCAGAATGAAGGTGTCTGGCAGCCCTTCGCTGCTGCAGTCTTTCATCTCAGAACCTTGGCTGGGGAATGCCATGCCAAAGCCTCCTCCTCTCACTCTTCGCCTTGTCCTCTCCTCCTCCCACCCCCACCACACCCAGGAGAGATTAGACTGGAGCCAAGGTCCTGGTGGAACCCGTGCCTTACCAGCACCCCTCTGCCTGGACATACTATTCTGTTTCCAACAGAACAGCCCACACGGGGGGAGAAGAAGCAGGCAGCAAGGCGCCAGCACTGCGGAAGCCACCCTGGCAGATGGGATCAGAGGAAATGAGTCCCCATCATGTCAGCACAGGATCGCCCAGAAATATGAACTAATAGCTTGCTTGGCTAGAACACACACCATAGTCCAAAATGTTATAAGTATTTGCATGGTGTATTCTCCCATTTTATTAAATCACACCCTTGGATCTCAAAGCAACTGAAGAAAGAAAACAGACCCATCCATTTATACATATGGTTTTTTTCTACCTTTTAGGTAATAAGGTTAGAGAGCCAAGTATCACGTTACAAATCAGCGGCTGAAAATGCAGAAAAAATAGAAGATGAACTTAAGGCTGAAAAACGGAAACTCCAAAGAGAGGTAAATTTCCTAGACAATTTCTAGGAAGAGAATGGCTGCAAGTTTTTCTCTAGTGGGGACAGTACAGGGAGGATTTTCTGTGACATCCGTCCCTGGGCTGGTCATTGTCAGATCATCCCACACCACTCTGTAGTGCTGGTGTCTTAATAAAGGAAGGTGTGGCTCAGCCAGTTAGAGCTTAGGGGCAGACCTCGCTGGCATCAACTGATTCACCTGTCAGTTTTGAGCATCTTATATAGGAGAATTTGTCCATCAATGACAAGGTAATGAGATAAAGGAGTAGCCAGGCCTCATGCTCTGAATATTTTTTGTGTCATGCAGAATGAGCCTGGGTAGAGGAACCAGGAGCCCATGGGCCTGCTGTGGCCAAGAGCTGGGTTTGGCACTGGGGCCTGGCCACAGCTGTCTGGGGTCACCCTATCGAAAGTGCCCTTGAGAAGCCGAGCTGCTGTCACTCCACCTGCTAGTTACACTCCCAAATTACCATGCTTCCCAATTAAACCATGTATTTTACCTTACTGAAGACATGTGGCAAATATTTCAACAAATATTTACAGCATCTGTTGCATGCCGGGCACAGGTTCAGGTGCTGGAGACGCAGCTGTGACCTTAACAGACAGAAGTCTCTGCCTCCATAGAGCCTATGCTCTGGAAGAGGGAGGTCAATAAAAGTGACCACAGGCAGGAGAGGGGCTGGAGTGTGGAATGGCCCAGGCCAGGCAGTTTTAGGTAGGTGGCCGAGGAAGATGTTCCTTCTCGTGGCATATAAGGATAGGCCTGAGCAGGCCAGGGAGTAAGCCAGGCAGAACTGAGAGAGAGCCCTCCTCGTGAGGGATGAGCATGTGCAGGGAGAGCTGTGAGCAACGCATTGCCTTTGTCGGAGAACAGTCAGAGCAGTGAAAGCCGAGTGAGGAGGGGGAGAGGAGACAAAGGGAGCGGTCAGAGCACCCCAGCCTCTGAGGCAGGGTCCTGGAGGCCATGGACAGGACTTGGGCTACTCCTGTGAGTAAAGTGGGAGCTTCTGCAGGGTTTTGAGCAGAGGAGTGGCTTATGTTGATTTATGTTTTAATAGGATCGCTCTGGCCAGGCGCGGTGGCTCACGCCTGTGATCCCAGCACTTTGGGAGGCCAAGCAAACCACTTGAGCTCAGAAGTTCAAGACCAGCCTCAGGAGTTCAAGACCAGCCTGGGCAACATGGTGAAACCCTGTCTCTACCTAAACTGCAAAAAACAAATTAGCCAGGTGTGGTGGCCCATGCTTGTAGTCCCAGCTACTTCAGAGGCTGAGGCAGGAGAACTGATTGAGGCTGGGAGGTGGAGGCTGCTTTGAGCCATGAGCATCCCACTGTACTCCAGCCTGGGGTGACAGAGCAAGACCCTGTTTCAACAAAAAAAGAAAAGAATCACTCCTTTTGTGTTTAAACTGCAGGAAAGGGACTGTGGAGGAGAAACCAAAGATGCCATTTCTCTCCTCTTTGTTTATTTTTTTATTTTATTTTGAGACAGAGTCTCACTCTGTTGCCCAGGCTGGAGTGAAGTGGCACCATCTCGGCTCACTGCAACCTCCACCTCCCAGGTTCAAGCCTCCTGCCTCAGCCTCCCAAGTACCTGGGATTACAGGCACCCACCATCATGCCTGGCTGATTTTTGTATTTTTGTAGAGATGGGCCTTCTCCATGTTGGCCAGGCTGGTCTTGAACTCCTGACATCAGGTGATCCTCCTCTCTTGGCCTCCCAAAGTGCTGTGATTACAGGCATGAGCCGCCACACCTGGCCTTCTCTCCTCTTTAAAACTCTTCATCCACATGCCCCTCCATGCCACCTCAGTTCTTAGCCCCTCACCAGCCCCTCACAAGCAAAGGGTGCAACCCCTTGAAAATGCTGTCAGAGTCTCAAGCCCTCCCTTCTTCAAGCCTGACATGCACATACTCACATATATGTGTATATGTGTGTGTATGTATACATGTACATCCACATATGAGTATTTTTGACTTGCTTAAATCCCACTTATCAGATATACTATTGTTGTGTTGTTGTTGTTGTTGTTGATTTATATCTCCCATGTTTGTTTGCCATAGCTACATATTGGCCATTTTACATGCCTTTCCTGTAAGTGTCTTAGACTGTACTGGAATCATTTTCCTCTTCCCCGAAGTACATACTGTAGAAGTTTTTTTAGAGCAGCCTTCTTGCTGGTGAATTCCGTGTTTTTGTTTATACCTGTTTTGGTTTCAGCCTTGTTCTTAGACAGTGGTATTGAGAGATGCTTTGCCCATTCTAGCAAAATCACATTCCTGAAGATCCTGGGGGTCGATTCTTCACCCGCAGCTTAGCTCGTGCATCTGTGTGCCTGTGCGGGACCCAGTGGCAGCTCCTGTGCCCTTGCCATGCTCCAGATGTTCCTTCCACTTCCCTGGCCCACCCCACAACGTGCTACTCTTGCTGCAGCGCACACGTGTTGATGTAGACTGCTTCAGTCAGCATGTTTCTGTTTTCACATTGCCATTATGATTTATGGTTTTAACCCAGGAGTTATTTAGAAATACGCCTTTTTAAAATGTGAAATTTTTTCATTTAACTTTTTCTTTTTTTTTTTTTTTGAGACAGAATCTCACTCTGTCGCCCAGACTGGAGTGCAGTAGTGCAATCTCAGCTCACTGCAACCTCCACTCCCTAGGCTCAAGCAATTCTCCTGCCTCAGCC
>CAUYQU010104858.1:0-12271 GCA_963574635.1 Cheracebus regulus
TGCAGGGACATGGATGAAACTGGAAACAATCATTCTCAGCAAACTGACACAAGAACAGAAAACCAAACACTGCATGTTCTCACTCATAAGTGGGTGTTGAACAATGAGAACACATGGACACAGGGAGGGGAACATCGCACAACAGGGCCTGTTGTGGAGTGGAGGCGTAGGGGAGAGATAGCAGGGGGTGGGGGGATTAGGGAGTGATAACATTAGGAGAAATACCTAATGTAGATGACGGGGTGATGGATGCAGCAAACCACCATGGCACGTGTATATCTATGTAGCAAACCTGCACATTCTGCACATGTACCCCAGAACTTAAAGTATAATAAATACATTAAAAAAAAACAGGAATATTAGATAATGAGAAATAAAATGGGAATGCTTGTAACACAGTATTGCTTTTTATTTTGATGAGATAGGGTCTTGCTTTCTCACCCAGGCTGGAGTGCAGTGGCATGATCATAGCTCACTGCAGCCTCAGTCTCCTAGGCTCAAACAATCTTCCCACAACAGTCTTCCATGTCGCTAGGGATGCAAGGGCTCACCACCACATCTGGTAATTTTTAGAATATTTTTTGTAGAGACGAGATCTCTATGTTGCCCAAGTTGGTCTCAAACTTCTGACCACAAGCAATCCTCCTGCCTTAGCCTCCAAAAATGTCAGGATTACAGCCATGGGCCAGCACACCTAGCCCAGAAATGTTCCTAAATGTCTGAAAAAAATTTTAAATGCTATTAAGAAATATACAAAAAGATAAACATATGCTATGTTATGTGAAATGTCACAGTTCAGTCATGGCCACTACAACATTGATTAAAATGTCAAACAGTTCAGGCAAGTCTGAGAACTGAGAGGGAAATACAGAATTGATTTGGCAGCCAGAATTAGGATTGTCAGAGCTGGGAAAGCAGAAGAAAGGCAAGAGTGTGCACAGGACTGGGGCACACAGCAGCTCTGTGGTATGCCATTTTTCCTCTTATATGACAGGCCAGCTCCAGGCCAGCAGATGAGAATCACCTGATGGTTGGAAAGAGTGGATTTAGGAAATCCTCAGAACATGCATCATAACTGAGAGACTTTAAATGTTTTCCTTATGGGTCATAAAACTAATAAAATGACAACATAGGGGTAATAGAGTAGGTCAGTCAATGCAGTAAGCCACCTGCCACCTCTCCAGAGCATCAGCTCAAAGAAATATTGGGGCAGCAGGATTTGACAAAGCTTGTGAGAAGAGCTCTCAGTCAAGGGTCCAGGGCATGATCTAGAGAACTCAGGTGTTCAGGGATCTCTATCCCCAGGGAATCAACTACATTCTTACCTCAGATCTGTCATTCCTTACTGTGGTAACTCTGGGCAAGTCACTCAAAATGTCTGAGTTTTAATTCACTGAATTGGAAAATACAGGTTGTAGCTCATTCCCTGCCTGTCATTTGGGGCTGATGTGGGGATCAAGGAAATCACAGATCTCTATCATGAACTGGAAATCATATGCCCATGGAAACTGTGAAGTCACTTTCCATCCTCCCCTGCACAGGAGACATGCAAACTCCCTCTCTGAACTCAACCACTACCAAGTATCTGGATTATTCTTCCAGACATTGAATGATTGAACATTTTAGGACATTTACAAAAAGTGAGTCTTTGTAAGTCTTTATCTGCATCTTATCCTTTTAGGCCCTATAGACCTTAGTAGGTCTATAGCATTAGATCTGTTAATGTTTCCACATCTCAGAATAGGGAACTGAGGCACAGATGGGTTCATATCCCTTTCCCGGGTATGTGCAGATTCTAAGTAGGATTTGAACCCAGTCTGTTCTTGGCAACTTGGATCTTCTGCTTTTCTATATTGTCTCATCTGAATAAAGGTATCTGCCTGCACAAACAAATCTTCCTAGAACCCAGATCAAATTCAGGTAGAGTTGAAAAGCAGTCGGTGAAAACTAGGATCAAAAGTTTAATCTGTGAATAAGTTTTTACCTATTTCTCTGTGGTCCTCTGCCAGCAAGATGTCAAACACTGTCTTTCTCATAACACATTTCCCCAAATCTGTAAGAAGTCTACTCTACCTTCCAGGTTTGGCTGGCTGCACCAAGAGCTGGGCAGAAAAAGTTTTGAGGTGTGAGAAAATTTTCCCCATTGAGAATGAAGGTAGGGTGGAAATTATATCATTAAGTTTATTTAAGCAAATAATTTCAGTTTACTCATCCAGTGTCCCATATTAGAGAAACTCAGTAAATGCTATGTCATGCTCTTCATTTATTTCATTTGTGTCCATTTAAATGCATTAAATCAATGGTGGGTGATGCAACTACACAAGTAAAGTTACATTGACAACTCAGAGTTCGGTTCTTTTTGTTTGTTTTTGTGTAAAGGTCTCATTTTGTCACTCAGGAGTGCATTGGTGCAATCGCAGCTCATTGCAATCTTGATCTCCCCTTGTTTAGGTGATCCTTTTACCTCAGCCTCCCAAGCAGATGGCTGTATTGCACATGCCTTTATACCAAGCTATTTTTTTTAATTTAATTTTTTTTTTTTTTTTTTTTTTTTTTTTTGTAGAGACGGAGTTTCACCATGTTGCCCAGGCTTAGTGCACTTTTGATAGTAAAGGACATCTCTAATGTTTAGACATTTGCTTTCTGTTCGGGCAATTATGAATACAGCAATTATAAACCTTACTGTGTCTTATTTGGAAACATAATTTTTAAAATGCAACTAAGGAAATACTAAAATTATGATTACTTCCTTGTATGGTAAGACTACATGTTTCTTTGTAAGACTGTTGGTAGAATTCACCAGTGAAATCAACTGAAGGTAGTGTTTTTTATTTTTTTGAAAATATATTAATAGATTCAATTTCTAAAATTTCTAAAATAAGTATAGGCCTATTCAAATGATTCATTTATCCTGAGAAGACTTTTAACCTTCTAAAACAGACCCCCAAAATTAGCTCATTTCATATAACGTATCAAAGTGTGAGCACAGATGTGTTCAAAATATTCCTTTATTATTATTTTTTGATTTCATTCCTCTTGAATTGATTTTATTAGTACATTGTGACTTCCTTCTTTCCTTTGTGGTTAGACAAGGTAGAGGTTTATCAATGTTACTGATCTTTTCAAAGAACTGTCTTTTGGTTTTGTTGATTTTCTCTGATGATTTTCTGTTGTTTTTTTTAATTAATTTCTACAGTCATTATTTATTTTTCCTCTATTTTACATTACACTGCTGTTTTTTTTTTCATTGTCCAAGGTGGAAGCTAATTATAAATTTAGATTTTTCTCATTACTGACACAGTATCATGAAGTAACTCACTGAATGTAATAGCATTGTGCACATAATAATTAAAATAATAAATATGTATGTTTTACTACAATTTAAAAAATACACCAGGATAGATGATAAATGTAGTAGCAGGATATGTAGATCCACAGAAGTTAAATAATCCTGTAACATTTCATAAAATGTGGGGATTTGCCTGGACCTTCACATGTGCAGGAGGTGTGATGAGATGCTCTCACTGAACAACACAGTATCTTTCTGTATTAACTGGTTCTTAACATATTTCACATTGATGAGGTTGCCCTAGATAGAAAGCCAAGGCTCTTTCATTTCTCTCTGCTCCTCTCCTTTTCCTTCCTTCAACATCAGGAGAATGGTCCAGCAGCAGCTCAGTCCATGCTTGTCAATCACCCAGCTCCATCTAATTCAGCCCCCATCCACATCCCCCAAACCTCCTTGTGGGATTGCTCAGCAGCACCAATGCACTGTCACTGTGTTCTTCTAGCCCCTTTTCACCATGCAGAGGAGTGGACACTTGGTAGCGAGGAGGACAAGGTGGCCTCTGATATGGTAATGTACATTTCTTTGTTTGTATATATTTTTTTCTGGGGCTTCTAGAATATTAAGTGAATATGATTTTTGACTGCTATCATAAATCAGGCCTCAGGCAGTCATGGACTCTAGTGACTGGTCACTGGAGATTATGAACAACTTAGGCCTGATAGATGATGTCCATCAAAAGAGGGCATCACCTTCAAATTGTCTGGTCATGAGCATATTTCTCAGTAGCAACGTTTTCTTCTTGAAAAATAATTTTGTATTTCCCAGCCAACATAGACACTTGCTAAATAATCCAAACCCATTGCATTTTCTGCAAGCATCCTCCATGCTTCATCTGGGGCCAGTGACTTATCACTGTGACATCTGTGTTATTATTATTTTTTTGATACCGAGTGTCACTCTGTCGCCAGGCACCAGGTTGCAGTGCAGTGGTGTGATCTCGGCTCACTGCAACCCCCACCTCCTAAGTTCAGCCTCCTGATTAGCTGGGACTACAGGCTCATGCCACCACCACACCCAGCTAATTTTCATAGTTTTTAGTAGAGACAGGGTTTCACCATGTTGGCCAGGATGGTCTGAATCGCCTTACCTCATGATCCGCCCACCTCAGCCTTCCAGAGTACTGGGATTACATGTGTGAGCCACCACACTCAGCCTGACATCTGGTTTTCTAATGTCACCAAGTGAATAAAAGACCTGTGCCAACAGGACCCAGCAGGATGTAATCCTCCTGGTGTTTCCTTTTTCTCTTATTGCAGGAGGACTCTGCAGCCCAGTATCACCATCGTACGTATTCTTTTTCTTTTAAACAGTTACTGAGATATGTAAACCAATTCACCCATTTAAAGTATGTGATTCAATGTTTTTACTATGTTTACAGGGTTGTGCAACCATTGTTACAATTTAATTTTAGAATCTCATCATTCCCCCTCAAAAAACCCCATTAGTAGTCACTCCTCTGTTTTTCTCAACCCCCACACCCCTGGTTCTAGGCAGCCACTAATCTGTATTAACCGGTTCTTAAACTATTTCACATTGATGAGGTTGCTGTAGCTATGAAGCCAAGGCTCTTTCATGTCTTTCTGCCCCTCTCTTTTGCCTTCCTTCAACACCAAGGAGAATGGTCCAGCAGCAGCTCAGTCCATGCCTGTCAACCACCCACCTCCATACACTCCAGCCACCATCCACATTACCCAAAGCCCCTTGTGGGATCGCTCAGCAGCACCAATGCATTAACTGTCAGTCTGTGTCACTTAGGTCCTATTGAAGTCCTCAGGCCTGCAAAATTGAAGATCTTGAGGAGGAGATGCCCTCTGACCAGATAAGATGCATTTCTTTGTCTTGAAAAGAAATGTTTTTTTCTGGGGCTTCTAGAATATCAAGTGAATATCATTTTTGACTGCCATTGTGAATAAGACCTCAGTTGTCATAGACTTTAGCGACCAGTCACTGGAGTTTATGACTAACAGAGGCCTGATTCACAATGGCAGTCAAAAGATGGCATCACTTACAAACTGGTAGTGAGCATATTTCTCAGTAGCACACTTTTCTTCTTGAAAAATTATGTTATATGTCACAGCTGACATGGACACTTGTTAAATATTCCAAAACACCCCACTGCTTTTTCCACAAGCTTGTTCGATGCTTTATTTTGGGCCAGTGACTTCATCACTATTTGACATGTGGTTTTCTAATGTCACCAAGTGGAGAAGAGATCTGCACCAACAGGACATAACATGATCCAATGCTCATGGTTTTTTGTTTTTTTTTTTACTTTCTCTTGTTGCAGCAAAACCCTACAGCCCCAAATGACCACCATAAGTATTCTTTTTCTTTTAAACAGTTTTATTGACACATAGTTGACATGCAAAACAATTCACTTATTTAAAGTGGGTGTTTAGTGTTTTTACTATATTTACAGGGTTGTGCAGCCATTGTCACAATCTAATTTTAGAATGTTTTCATCCCCCTCAGAGAAACCCCATAGCCATTAGTAGTCATTTCACTTTTTTCCCAACCCCCACGCCCCTGGCCCAAGGCAGCCACTAATCTACTTTCTGTTTCTCTAGATTTGCCTACTCTGGCAATTTCTTTTTTAGTTTAATTTTCATTTTAATTTCTGCAATAATGTGCAGGATGTGCAGGTTTGTTACATAGGTAAAAGTGTGGCATGGTGGCTTGCTGCTCCTGTCAACCCGTCACCTCGGTATTAAGCCCCACATACATTAGCTATTTATTCTGATGCTCTCCCTCCCACTTCCCCCCCAGCAGGCCCCAGTGTGTGTTGTTCCCCTCTCTAACATTGTACATATTCTAATACCACTTTCTTCCTAATGACAAATGTAAGTGATGAGTCAGGGGGCATTTTCTTGCTTGCTTTTGTCTGGAGAACATCCCTGGCTTCAGGTTCCTTATAGGTGTTAGGATCTGGGGTGTGGTGTGAGAAACAGATGGCTCTGTGAAGAACTCAGCTGTGGGACAGGAGAATCTCCATCATTCCCTATTGATGCTACTGTTGAAATAGGTTTTTGTGTCCTGCTGAAAACCTTCACACACAGAGAGCCAAGGTAGTTGTTTTAAGTCATGATGAATATCAAGTGGACCACATGATGGCTTGAGGGTTTTTTTGGAGCATGCATTCTGTGGAAATACATTATTTTTCAGTAAAATTGATTGCCCTGTGTCTGTCAGCATTTTTCCAATGGAACAAAATAATGAAACTGTTTGATTGGGAAATGTCACTTGTTCACCCCAGAAGTGATTTTCTCATGACCAGATTGTCCTAGACATCTTTAATCTCTAGATGACAGCTTCCCAGGGGTGCTGCAGGGGTGCTGCTGTGTGTGAGTCAAGGAAAACGTCAGTGTTGCCAACATTGAGGTTCTTAGAATTCATGGACAGCTGCTCAGTGGGCTCCATGGGAGAGAGCAAGAGAGAGCTTCATGCTAGACCTGAAGGGGAACATGATTTAGAGGATCAGAGGGAAAAAATAAGGACATTTGGGACATTGGTAAAAGAGAATCTCAAGGTTGCAATGTTAGGGGCATCAGTTCAGCATTATCATCAGTGCCCAGGCAGGATATGAGACTCCTTCTGAGGAGGAGTGAGTAGGACTTGGCCTTACTCTCTGTTGAAAGCTTGGTGTGAACATCATCCTAAATGCGTTGAGAAAGGAGCTTCCTTCCTGTCCCATGTCTTCTCCACCTCTTTGTGTGATGATGGCAATGACACCAGGAGAAATTGCTGAGAAGGGCAGAACATGAATCAGGTCCCCATTTTTCTGACACAAAGCAGACAGGACAAAAGTCAGTAGGAATGGACCTCAGGGACAGGCCAGACACAGAGAGGTCCCAGACCTGATCTTCCTCAGGCTGGGACAGATAGGTTTTTATTTTTCATCTCTTCTGGAATTGTCCTCAGGAACAGTTCTTCAATGGAGACTGTTGGCTAAAGGTTTTCTTGTGCAGAAACGCATTTCAACTGGACAGAATCCCCCAGCTCTTGGCATGGGCAGCTGCAGCACTCACAAGTAGCAGGGCTGGTGGGGAGGGACATGAGTTCCAGTGCAGGGTGATCTCAGCAAATGGATGAGGACTGATCCCAGAGTCCAGGTCATCCTTGCAACTCTTCTGTGGAATCCATAACACCTCAGTTTCCACTTATTTTGGAGATGGTTTAAAATCTTCCATATCAAACTCTGAGTCTTCCCACAGTTGAATAGAGGAACCCTGGCCATGGGCATTTACTGTGAGTGCAATGACTGTGTCTTCCTCATTTGTCCTTACCCCAGAGCTCAGTCCAGGGAAGGACATGTTAGGCTGCATGAATGTTTTAATGAACACACCTCTGGGATGAGTTCTAGGTCACCCCTGGGCTGGGATCTAGTGCAGGTGTGGAAGGGTTTCCTTCTCAGCCTGTCCAGTCTGTTGAGCCCCACACTCATCCTGGAGCCTGCCCAGCTTCTGAGTCAAGATCTCTGGAGATTAGGGCAAGCTTCTGAGGACAGTAAGATGCCTCCATCCCTCTGCTCCTACTGCTCTGATCTGGTTTAGACAGGGTGTGCAGGGTCATGCTCTTCCACTGGGTGCAAGCGCTTCCCTGCTGGAATCCTTCTGGACCTGGATGTTGTCCTCACTGTCATATCCCCAGTCCCACACAGTGACTGGCCCTTGTTCAGATGCCCAGGAAGTAACTGTAAATGTGTGGTAGGCTCAGAATAGCAAACAATCCTGCAAAAAACACCAGGATAGGAAAGTCATGTCTTCCTCATTTCTGGATCTCTGGAACTGTCCCAACTAGTGTGCTTCTCAGTCATATGCATGCCCCTTTATAGTTAAATAAATTTAAGTATATACAATGAAAAATTTAAAACCTCATCACAACAGCCCCCATGCAGTGGCCCAGTAGCCGTACAGCAGAGAGCATTTCCATCCCATAGAATGCTGTCTTAGCCCTCTGCAGTGAGCCTGGCCTAGGGTCTGATTGTTGAACTCCTCTCACTCAAATCATGCACTTCAAAGTTGTGATCTCAGAGTGGTGAGATTGGAGGTGAGACCTATAATGGGCCAGTGGAAGGAAAAAATTGAAAGGTGATTCCTTCAGTTTCTGTTTCTCACTGGAAGGCTGGAAAGCGGGAGCAATGCCTTGTTGAAGACCTCTGACTCCACAGAGCCTAGAGAGAGTCTGAGAACACTGAGGAAAGCTCAGGGTGATCTCGTGTCATCCAGTGTGACCTCACCTGGAGTAGGCGGGTGGGTGAATCACCCTCTGAAATAACTTCTTGCTGAGATTTGTGTCTCTAAAGATTGGCCAGTGGACACCATCCATGAGGGAAGCTGTGATAGGACAATTTCTGCAGGTAGAGAATCATACCCTAGGAGTATTTCTGGGAGAGGTTGGGTTACACCTGTTGCTTTGGAACCTAGGAAGGGGGCTATGAATTCAGAACCAAAAAAAGAAAAAAAACATAGTTGTAGAAGTCTGACTTGCTCCTGTTGTATTTTAATAAGATAGAGATGAGAGGATGTGTATCAATGGGCTTGGTGGGCTGCATTTGTAACCATCCTTTCTTGTTCTGGTATTTAATGATTACTTTTCCCAGGAGACCAGTTTTTCCTACCTGTGTGACAGTGAATATGAAAGCCTTGCTGTTTGATTAGTTAATATCTTTTGGGAATTGGAGACGTGAGAGTATTATTAGGCCTTGGCATTGTCTAGGATGCAAGATATCTGGTGAGACTCCCTCACTGTTACTGAACATAGTTGTTTCTCTGAGATGGTCTCAGAATCTTCAGTCTCACACTCCATATGCCACACTCAGCAAAACTCCCTGAGTTACTGACAGTCTTCAGCCACCAGGGCACTGACTTTTCCTCTGTCTCCCTCCAGCTCCTCCTGAGGACTGCAGGAGCACCACTTCAGAGGATGATGATGAGGTAACAACCCCTTTCTTTGTTCTCTAAAGAATGCCCTGTCAGGGTGGGGAATGTGGAGGGAGAGCATCAGGATAAATAGCAAATGGACGTGGGGCTTAAACCTAGGTGATGGGTTGATACATGCAGTAAAGCAACATACACATGTTTGCCTATGTAATAAACCTGCACAGTCCTGTACATGCATCCTGGAACTTCAAATTCCAAATAAAACAAAACAAAAAAGGAATTGTTTCTTTCCTGGTTTCTTTCCTTCTGTTAATTTTGATATAAACATCTGAGAAGGCACAGATTTTATATGTGTATGACATATATACAACATGTCCAATTCTCTTTGTGCGAGTGGAATTCAGTGCAAGTGTCTTCACATTGGATACGTGATATATTAGAATGTTTTTAAATGACAGCATCCATTATCAACTGTAATGCAGAGGAATTTTCTTCAACACCAGTTTTCCTCCTTGATTTAGGTATTATGCATTTGCCAATGTAAACCAACTTCATAGATAAACTGTGGGGAAAAGGTCTTGTCTTTTCCACAGGTGTCCTCTATACTAGCATTTTTTATTCTTGGCCTTTGACTCAACCATTGTTTTACAACTAGTTTTCTGTGGTCATCAAGAGACTAATAGATCTGTGTGAGGGGTGCAGAAGAATTAATCTGATCCTCATAGTGTCTTATTTTGTCTAATTGCAGAGTTCATCACTCCCTGGCTATGGTACATACCTGAAGTATCTCAGTTGCTGAGAAACAAACTTGCTGGTTTTAATATATAGAAACCTGATTCTGGGTTCTGTTTAAAGAATATTGGGGGTCTGGTGAGAGCACATAATTTTGCAAGTGTATAACTCTGATTGGAGGGGCTCTATTAATGCTTGTGAACCCAGAGGACCAGCCAGGGGATGTCGGGTGAGCCGATGTGGCTTCAGCTAGAGTAGAAGTGAGGGCACCTCTCTCGGACTTACTCTGATGTTGGTGGTTCTAAAGAGTGGATTCTGGAAAATCTCAACAGTGAAGAAGATGCCTTTCCAGGTAGGCAACAAGATTACAGGTGGGATCTAATAAAGCAGGGTTGCCAGGTGCCTTCAGGTTATGCCTGCTTTTTGGGAGGCTGAGGGAGCATGTAGAAAAAGAAGAAAAAGAAAACATGGACGAAGTTTGTTCATGTCAGAGTTTAATGTCATAATGGTGAGAAATATGAGTACCCTGTGTTTGTGATCACCACTTCTTGCTTTATTATTTAAATATGGTCTTTCTCAGGACACCTCTTTTCTGCCTCTGCCACTGCAAAATGTTAAAGCCTTTGGTTTGGGACACAGTTCTGTCATGGCAGTTACTTAATCCTGGAGACAAAAATTCTTCTACAGTATGCCCAGATGCTTGGGAGAAACTGATTCTCACCTTCTGAACTGTTAGGTTTCATGGCAGTACATCCATTTGTTTGTCCTTGCTGTTTACTCCTCATATCAAGGGCACTCTCTGGGCATGGGGAACAGGATGAAAATTTCCTCTGGGCTCTTTGCAAAAGCTCCAGTGTCTTGGAAATGGAGGAAGAAGCACAAACTTGAGCACACTGCTCAATTTCTTTATTTAAATGAGAATGTACAGTTTTAACATCATTTGTTAAAGAGGACTTCCTTTTCCCATTGTGTATTCTTGGCACCTTTGTTGAAGATCCATTGACTGTATATGCATGCATTTAATTTGGGCTCTGTATTCCATATCTCCAGTACTTATGTGTGCCCCCATGCTAGGGCCATGCTGTCTGAATTTTTGTGTCTTTTCCTCCGATAGATTTTAATCTCATGACTGTGTATCTTCCAATGCTATTCTTTTTCAACAGTATCATGGTTATTTGAGACATATAAGAATTCATAAAAATTTTGGGGTTATCTTTTCCATTTCTGCACAGATACCTGTTACCAGTTTGATAACAGCTGTAGTCAGTCTGTGAATCATTTTGTAGTATTGTGTATTAGTCAGGTTTTGTCTTCCTGTCTGTGAATACAGGATGCCTTTTCATTTATTTGTATCTTCGCTACTTCCTTTCATTCACATTCTGTTCTTATCAGGTTACAAGTATTTCACCTCATTGGTTAGATTTATTTCTAAGTATCTAATGATTTCAGAGGTTATTATCCATGGAATTACATTTGTAATCTTCCTATTGGATTCTTTATGTTGAATGTATAATAACACAACTGCTGTTTGAGTATTTACCTCATACCCTGCAATTTTGATAAATTTGTTAGCATGAATAACATTCTTGCAGACTATCTCAGATTTTCTATATGCAGAATGTTAAAGAAGTTCTCAGCTTTATACTTCTTTTCTCAAGTATATTGTTACTGTGAAGGTCTATTCATATTCACCTACTGAATGGTGTTATTCCAAATGGGGTAGTCAGGTTGTACAAGAAATACTTTTCCTACTTATTTCATAATTTATAGTTTTTTTATTCTCTTATTTATTTATTTTTCTTTAAAATTTTATTTTTTATTGCATTTTAGGTTTTGGGGTACATGTGAAGAACATGCAATATTGGTGCATAGGTACACATGTGGCAGTGTGATTCGTTGCCTTTCTCCACTTCACCTACAACTGGCATTTCTCCCCATGCTATCTCTCCCCAACTCCCCACCCCCTATTGTCCCTCCTGTATTTCCCCCCAACACACCCCAGTGTGTAGTGCTCCCCTCCCTGCGTCCATGTGTTCTCATTGTTCAACACCCGCCTATGAGTGAGAACATGTGGTGTTTGATTTTGTGTTCTTGTGTCAGTTTGCTGAGAATGATGGTTTCCAGGTTCATCCATGTCCCTACAAAGGACGCAAACTCATAGTTTTTGTTGGCTGCATAATATTCCATGGTGTATATGTGCCACATTTTCCCTGTCCAGTCTATCATTGATGGGCATTTGGGTTGGTTCCAGGTCTTTCCTATTGTAAACTGTGCTGCAATGAACATTCGTGTGCATGTGTCCTTATAGTAG